>ML284709.1:0-22071 GCA_005239495.1 Nicotiana undulata
ATATATATATATATATATATATATATATATATATATATATATATATAATCAACTGCGCTCACTGGAGGTGTGCAGACTTCAGAGGGGCTCCTATAGCCCAAGCGCTATAATCCACACGGACAACTCACGTGGTATAATATCAATATATGGATCTACACGGACAACTCACGGGCTATAGTATCAATATCCTCACAAACAGGCTCCCGACATCACTCAGACATAAATCTCTCAAGTCTCACTCACGGGCTCACAATGTCATGAAACTATCCACGACACAATGATGTGATGTATCAATAAATAAAAATTGAGAGTGAGATATGATATGAATGCATGAATATGACTAAGTACGAAATACAATGAAAGTAGTGAAATAACAACAAGACACGACCACTATGGGTCCCAACAGTATCGTCATAAAGCCTAAACATGATATCTAGCGTGATTGAAAGCTCAATTACTTTATCACATGGTGAAAACACGGATATCAACAAAGTAGGACCACTATACAGTGCCATGGAAAAAACAGAGTCCCAAATCACATGATGCACACCCACACGCTCGTCACCTAGCATGTGTGTCACCTCAACACCAATCATATAACACGTGTTTTGGGATTTCATATCCTCAACACTAAGTTTAGAAGAGTTACTTACCTTGAACAAGCCAATGCCGAGCAAGCCAAGTGAGGCTCCAAATATGCAATCACGCGCATAGCGACCTCTAAACGGCTCAAAACTAGCCAAAAGTAACTCAAATACATCAAATACAGCCTAAGGAAACAATTTCAAATGATAAAGATCAAATCCTTAATCAAAATCCTAAACATGCCAAAAATTAAAACCGGGCCCGCGCCTCGGAAACCAACAAAATTCAATAAATTTGACAACCCATTTAATTATGAGTCCAAACATACTAGTATCACTCAAATCCGGCTCCAATTCGATGTTCGAAACTCAAAGATTCATATTATGAAACTTTAGGCCAACCCCCCCCCCCCCCCCNGATCGAATCCTTAATCAAAACCCAAAACCAACCAAACAATTCACACCCGGGCCCGCGCCCCGGAACCCAACAAAACTCATAAAATCCGACAACTCATTCAATTACGATTCCAACCATACTAGTTTCACTCAAATCCGACTCTAATTCGATATTCAAAACTCAAAAATTCATATTAGGAAACTTTAGGCCAAACCCCCCCAATTTCTCTTTATAATTCATCAACCAATTGCCAAAATGAAGATAGATTCGTGGAATAAGATCGAAACCAAGTGTAAAATACTTATCCCAATCCTTGTGATAAAATTTACTAAAACATTGCATCAATCCGAGTCCCACATCTCAAAATATGAAGAAAAACCAAGACCCTCGATCTATAACTTCTGCCACCATTTATGCATTTGCGGATAAGTGGCCGCATCTGCGACCATCGCTTTTGCGTACAAGTATCGCATTTGGGAGACAGCCTCGACCCTATAGTGGTCGCTTTTGCGATGCTTAGAACCACATCTGCGGTCGCGCTTCAGTCCAAAATCTTTCGCATTAGCGGATTCTCACCCATTAGTGCATTCTCGCACCGGCGTACATGGGTTCTCTTTTGCGTCCCTCGCACCTGCTGAATACCAGTCGCAGGTGCGGAACACCAGAACCAGCAGCTTAGCAAAAATCCAAAATGCGATGAAATGATCTGAACCTTGTCCGAAACTCACCCGAGCCACTCGGGACCCCGTCAGAATATACGGAAAAGTCCAATAACATAACACGTACCTACTCAAGGCCTCAAATGAAACATAACAACATCAAAACGACATTCACACCTTAAGTCAAAATCTATGAACATTGAACTTTTAATTTCCAAAACTCGCGCCGAAACATATCAAAATGAACCCAAATTTTGCACACAAGTCCCAAATGACATAACGAAGCTATTCTGATTCTCGGAACCACAATATAAATATGATATCCTTAAAGTCAATTATCGGTCAAAATTATTGTAACACCTCGTACATTCGGCTTAGGTATGAATTAGTTAAAGGAGTAGTAATGTTATATTTTGGAAATATGAAGTCCTATAGGGATGATTATGGGTGAACATAGTTGTTTCAAAATCAAGGTGGAAAGTGAGTTGCATAAGTTTTGACAAAATCGACTAAGTTTGCAAAAGATCCGTCTTACAGCAGTGTTTAGTGAAAATGTGTAAAGAATTTTGGAAAACCGAAAACAAGAAAGTTGTAGGCCTTTGAAATATCTTTCCAACGATATATTAAGGAGACGTAAAGGATATATGTGCAAAAGGTTATGCCCGTTTTACAGAATAGTGCGCAATATGCGCGCCCAGTAGCGCGGCCGCGCTAATGCGTCAGTATTTTGGCCATTTAGCGCAGTCAAGTGCGCGGTTGGGGCCTCCAGGTGCGCGGGGGCGCTCATGGGAGGTCATTTTTAAAGCCCTACTTCGTCCCCTACATCCCTAAAACATAAAAACATGCTCTAGAAAGGAAAGCTCTCAAAAACCTAACTTCTTAAGGGTCCTTCCACCACCCAAGGTAAGTTCTAATGGTGATTCTAAGTTAACTTTAATTTTCCAACATCATTAACATGGGTAAACCCTCCATATCATTAGATATTCGATTGGGACATCATTGTTGAGAGGAGGAACCCTAGAATTCGAATTCAAGGGAATTGAACTTCAAAAAGGTAATGTCTTCACCCTCTAATTGATTCTAACATTGGATTAATGGTTATAGACTCTAGCTCATGAGATATGAGTTGATGGGTTTGATAGAAAGCATGAACAGTTATAGGTTTGGTGTGTTGATTGTTGATTATTGGTTAAGGGTGTTGTTTACCTTATGGGTGATAAAGAATAATGTTGAATAACCATTTGAGACTTTAGAATTTATCTAGGAGCAAGAGAATGGGTTATTGGGTGTAGAGACACCGTTAATAAGTACTATAAAGCTTTATTCCACCACGTGTTTGATAAAATGCCTAAGTGACCAAAACATGTCTATTTTTGCTAATGTGGAATCCCTTTTACTTGTATTGATATAGATTAAAGTTGAAAGGGTTGGCGAATATTGTATTATGCTCAAGAGCAGGAAGTTAAGGTATGTGAGGCTAACTCCCTTTGTTTGGGAATATTATTGATTCTCCCTACAATATGTTTCTTTTACGACGTTATTAATTGCCTCCGAAATACAGTTAAACCTAGTTCCTTGAATAGTTGTAGAACTTCTATTCTCTAGCTTTGTAATTCGTTCATGACTTTCATTCTGAACGTTGTGAAATCAGTGCGTAATCAATATAGACTTGTGTTTGATGCCCATGAGTCACAGTCTAGAATACTCAGCATGTCATAAACAATTGAAGTTTCAATTTTCATAAGAAGTTCATGAATACATGTCTTAGTCTAGCTCTATTCAGTATTCAAGTATCATGTAACTCAGTATGGTTCAGTATTTTAGCATCATGTATTTCAGTTTCTGTGATGACCCAAAAGGTCATATCGTGTATTCCTAGCTAATTCTGTGTTCCGAGGCCATGAAGGCCTCGTTCTATATCACCTCGATTTGTGTGCGCAGCCCGGGCGTGTAGTCGGGAAGCCGTTATGTGAAACCTGTGGTATCGGGCCCGTATCTTGGTTTCAGAGTCTGGTACAAGTTTGATATGATTCATATGTGCTATCTGTGAAGTTTGGTAAGAAACGGACTTCGTTTGACGTAATTCAGATAAAAATTTAAAATTTGAAAGTTTAAGAAATTTTGAGAAATTTCATTGATTTTGAAGTTTAATTCGATGTTTATGATGTTAGTTTGGTGTTTCAATTACACGAATAAGTCCGTGGGATGTTTTTGAGGTTGTGTGAATATCTGGTTTTGAGCTCCGAGGGCTCAGGTGAGTTTTGGATAGGTGTCGGGGTGTTTTGGAACTCAAATATCTGGTGCTAAGTCTTTTTTCTAGTGTCTAGACGCTTACCCTATGCGAACGCATGGGAATCCATGTGAACGCAGTGCATACGCGGGGAAAGAGGGTGGTTCGTGCTGTGCGAATGCATGGCCTAGGGTGCGAACGCAGAGTATAGGATTATTACTCTACGCGAACGCACCCATGCTGTCGCGAACGCATAGAGTACTGGGGGGTTTGGGGGATGGGCAGTGTTAGTTATACGCAAACGCACCCACAAGGAGGCAAACGGGGAGGGAAAACCAGCAGCAGCTATGCGAACGCACAGCCTATGAGGGAGGACCTGGGGGCTGGGTACATTTAACACTGTGCGAACGCGGCCCTTAGCACGCGAACGCATAGGGAAGGATTGTTACGCCTTCGCGAACGCGGCCAAGGGGTCGCGAACGCATAGAATAAAACCTGCCCAGTCATTTTTAAAGACAAAATAAATAGAATCAATACGGTAATTTCCACCATTTTCATAAACCCCTTCTTCTCCAAACCTCTTAGGCGATATTTGAAAAATTCCTTCACCATAATCTCTTAGGTAAGTAATATTTGAATTATTTTCTTCCATTTTTATCAACATCCACTAGATTCTAGGCCTAAATTAAGGGTAGAAAATTAGGGAATTGGGTAGAGTTAGGGCTTGTTGATTAATTGGGAATTTGACCTTGTTTTGGGGTCGTATTTCAAAACAAATTATACACTCGGGCTCGTGGGTGAATAAGTGATCGGGTTTTGGTCTGAACCTCGTGTTTTGACCAAGCAGGCTCGAGGTCGATTTTTGGATTTTTGGGAAGAATGTTGGGAATTCTATAATTAAGCCTTGGAATTGAATTGTTTAGTATATATTGATGTTATTGGGTCAATTATGTCTAGATACGATTGATTTGGAGTCGGGTTCGAAAGCAAAAGCGGTGCTAGAGGCTTGATTTGGATTCTTGGAGTCCAGGTAAGTGTTTGCCCTAACCTTAGCTTGAGGGAATAGGTGTTGAGTCATATGTGCTACGTGTTTATTCCATGTTCAATGTATAGGTGAGGTGACGAGTACCTATGCATTGTTGTCAAGCGTGCCCGTGAGTCGGTTTTTATGATATATGTGTTTTTCTTCGATATTTACCGTGTTATGAAGTAGATTTCATTTTGGAGGTTATTCAATTGTTGGAAATACTTGGTTGTTAACACTGTTGATTAATTGTTCGGTTGAGGATTATTTTGTTAAGTTATACACTTGAGCGAGATTGGTTATAGCTGTGTCCCTTGCCGGGACAGTAATATCTCTGTTATTGTTCCCTTGCCGGGATGTTGTGATTTATGATTTATGTTGTTGATTTTTCCTTGCCAAACTGTTGTTGTTGACATTGTTTGGGTGAGGAAGAGGGAAAAACACGAAGGGTGATGCCGTGTATTTATTTATTGCATTGTGAGGATGAGAGTGTAAAGCACGAAGGGTGATGCCGTGTATTTATTTATTGCATTATGAGGATGAGAGTGTAAAAGCACGAAAGATCATACCGTGCCATTTTTATTTATTTATTGCATTGTGAGGATGAGAGTAAAAGCACGAAGGGTGATGCCGTGAACTTGTTTTGGTGAGGATGAGAGTAAAGCACGAAGGGTGATGCCGTGCACTTGTTTGTTCTATGTGGTTAATTCCTGTTGTTATGTTGATACGTGGATTGTTGCTTTGTTCTGTTATTTAGTATTGTTTTCCCTTGTCCCCAGCATGTTTCTCCCATTCTTGTACTTAATTGTTTACTTCCTGTCATTATTTATGTTATATATAATTGAATTGCACAGGTATTTATTAGGTGTCGTGTTCTAGCCTCGTCACTACTTCGCCGAGGTTAGGCTCGGCACTTACTCAGTACATGGGGTCGGTTTTACTGATGTTACACCTGCACTTATTTATGTTGTGCAGATTATAGTACCGAACCCGGTAGGCATTGATCGAGGGAGTATCCTTCAGTCCACATGGGACATTGAGGTAGTCCTGCAGGCGTCCGCAGGCCTTGGCGTCACCTCCTATCTCATTCCTTGTTATGTCTTTTCTTTGTATTTTTGAGACAATTATACTTGCTTACTCAGACCTTTATTTTTTGTATTCTTGGACAGTCCGTGAAGTTGTGATACCATTTCTGGGGGTTTGTATCAAGGATTTTGTAATGCTATTTACCCGAGTTGTTAGATTTCATATCTTCCGCACTTTTATTTATATTTGTTCTAGTATATCACTTTTTCTCTAAATGCTAAGTAATAAGGAAATAAGTTATATCAACCGGAACGCTGGCTTGTCTAGCAGGTTCAACGTTAGACGCCATCACGGTCCCGACGGTGGGAGTTCGGGTCGTGACAGTTTTATGTATTTCAGTATGATTCTCAGTTCCTGAATGTTGAACACCTGTATTTGGGCCTAAGCACGTAGTTTATATACTTTATGCATACTTGGGCCTGAGGCTGTAGTTTATGTTTTACGCATGTTTGGTCCTGAGGCCGTAGTTTATGCTTTATGCGTTTTTGGGCATGAGGCCGTAGTTATGTATACGTATACTTGGGCCTGTGGCCGTAGCTTGTGCACATATATATTGGGCCCAAGGCCATAGCTTATTCAGATAAACAGGTTGTTCATCATTCAGAAAACGGAGTATTCATACCTTACTTCCTTTGTTCAGTTCATTTATCAGTTATCAGTTCAGTTATCAACTATAAGTTTAGTTATCAGCTATCAGTTCAGTTATCAACTATCAGTTCAGTTATCAATTATAAGTTATCATTTCATTTACCAGTTATCATTTCAGTGATCACCTTTGTTTTAGTTTCAACATTTATAATTCTTTCTTTCAGTTTCTTTACATACCAGTGCAATTCAAATGTACTGACAACCCTTTTGCCTAGGGCCTGCATCTCACGGTGCAGGTAATGATTTACAGGTTGACGATTTAGAGCGCTAGGATTCTCGTACCATCTATTTTGTGATCCCCAGTTCTTTCGGGGAGTTATCATTACCTTACAGTCTTCAGTATTTTGAGATAGTCAATGTTTTAGTACTTCGTTAGAGGCTTCATAAAATAGAGTAACAGTTAGACAGAGTAGCAGGCTTTTCATATTAAGTCATGTTGACTATAAATATGTTTCAAAATTGTATTAGTATTTCCGCACTTTGATTTATACCCTTTAAACTTTTAGTTATCAGCATGTGTTAGTTTATCTTCCGTATTCTGTATGTTATAATATCACATGTACTTTCATCCAGCCAGTTGGTTCGCTCGGTCACAAGTAGTCAGGCACCGAGTGGCGTGTTACGTCCTGGCCCAGTTTCGGGCATGACAAAGCATGGTATCAGAGCACTAGGTTCAAGATTCCTAGGGAGTCTATGAAGCCGTGTCCATTGGAGTTTCCTTTATATGTGTGTGTCGACCACTCACATAAACGGGTAACTACCAATACATACAAGATTGTCTTATTTCTTTCTACTCTAGATCGTGCCATGAAGCTTAGAGCAATAGGTAACCTTCTCTTCCTATCGAATTTCAGACGTATCTAATACTTAAGTGATGGGCAAGAAAAATCCAAGGTTCTAGAGAGGACGATTTCCGATTGGGGTGTAATTATGGAGTACAGGTTAGTAACAAATGAGACTTGAGAGGATGTTGAAAGTGGGATGCAATGGATAGTAGTACATATCAGAGCATAACCTTACTAGAAAATACGAAAGTTGTTATTCCGTTTTATGATCATCAGTTTACCTCAGTTACCAGTTATATAGTCTTTCAGTTAGCAAGTTTATGGTTATTCAGTACGCCGGTATTCAGGTATATGTTTACCAAATATCCAATTTTCAGTGTATCAAAATTTCTGTTGACTTGTGAGTATACAATGATGTATATGGGCTCTCAAAGAAAATATAAGTAATAGTGATTATAGCAAAATCTTCGCATGTCTTAGGGATTAAGACCCAAGACTCATCGGATGGTGCATGAAGTGATTTATAAAATGTGTATGTCAGTGTATCCGTATGTCAGACCCCACGATGTATCAGATTAAGAGTTCAACAACAACGGGCATAGAACTGATCACTATAGTTTTGGACAGAAAAGAGCCTAAGGGTAAAATACCTAGGAGTCATAAATGTTTGTTATTACTAAAGATGTGATCTCGCACAACTCATGTATATGACTAAGAAGATATGATGTACAAAATGAGAACCAAGAGCAACCGATATTGAATTTTAGGGAAAGATTTTAAGTTGTTTAAATTTATTCAAATCAGAACTAGAAAGTACTATGTTAGTGAATTTGTATAAGAAGTGACTATTCTTGTGAGATAACATATATGACAGTTCCCCCCTTAGATTATGTGACTAGGTGTTTACTCCAGATATTTATAGTCGGAAATAATTTTGAGGTGTATAGAAAATTTGGGGTTAGATATTCCAATTTCGTTTAAGATAGATGAACTTTCTCTAAGTGTGATCCATGTACATAGTTAAAAAAAAGGATAAGTATGCGACCGTAGAACAGGGTCGGATGGTGAGGGAGGTTGGAAATAACCTTATGCTTCACGTTAGTTATTCAAAGCAGAACATGAACACATGACGCTAGCAGGTGGTTAGTAAAAGAATAGTAAGTATGTTTGAGTAGATAAAGTGAATTAGCACTTTCAGTAGAGCTAGTAGAGGTACAATTTGATTTACTTAGCCAGGTTAACTCTAGTGAGTGCATGACAATTTGAGATACCGAACGTGTGTTAGAACCCTAGGATCTTAAGCTAAATCCGAAGTACAATGATAGTGGAAAAAACAATCAGCTAGCAATAAGAGAGCAAACTATAGAAGAATAGCCTTTAGGAATTATCGAAATGTGGCTTCTCCAAGATTGACTATGTAAGCAGAGTTAAATTATTAAGATTGTGTATGATAGTTGTGAATACATTAGCTTTTCGTTATATGAATAATTTAGTCTTTAAAAAAAAGGGGATCCGCAAGTATAAGACTTTTGGTCTAAGGGGTAATGTGAAAACCATCAGTAAGTCCAGATGGAGATTTGAAACTTGAATAGTTAGCATGGGATACGAAAAAACAAATCAGTTCGGTAATGAGGGAAAATTGTATAATTACCATATGGATTATGTCTAGCATGTGTAAGAAACACAAAATGAGTAGAATGATCACCGAGCTTAGTTATTGACGGTAAAGTGATCACAGAAAAGCTATAAAATCATGCCTATTTATGTGTTATGAGGGTAGTGCCATTGCATGGGACTCTAAAATTTAGAGTACATGTCAAAGACTTAGTTCACCATAATATTATAAGTGTTTTCAAGAAGTGCTTAAGAAGATAATCAAGTGTGGGAAGTATAACTCATAATTGAGGTAGATAAGAGAACTCTGGTGAAATAAGTTCACCAGCAAATAGGAGTTTGACTTCAGACTCCGAAGATGACAGAGTTGTTTTCTAGAATAGGACTTGTTCCCCCTTAGAGGCCGAAGAGAAAGGGGAAACAATTTGATGATCCCTATGTGTTGCATTTGAAAGAGGAGGTTCACAAGTATAAGACGATGGCTTTTGAATAAGGGGGGAGATGATGGTACTTTGAGGTACCAAGATTGTACCGTGCGTGACTTTGTATAGGCGAAGGTGTAGATCGCCAATTGCTTGGTTCAAAGTTGGTGAAGAGGAGTTGTTGGGACCTAATTTGGTCTATCAGACTATAGAGAAAGTTAAGTTGATTCAAGAGCATTTGAAGACGACTCAGAGCTGCCAAAAGTCCTATTCGAGCATGCGACATAGAGACCTAGAGTTTCAAGTTGATGATTGGGTGTTCCTGAATGTTTCGCCTATTAAAAGCGTTATGAGATTTGGGAAGAGAGGAAGGCAGAGTCTCTGCTATAATGGACCATATAAAATTTTACGAAGGATCGGTCAATTAGCTTATGAGTTGTAGTTGCCACAAGAATTAGTGGTGGTACATCCAGTAGCTCACGTGTCATGTAATAACATTCAAGTTTCCAGTACTCAGATACTCATGTCAGTTCAGTACTCAGACACTCATGTCAGTTCAATACTTAGATACTCATGTTAGTTCAATACTCAGCTACTCATGTCAGCCCAATACTTAGATATTCATGCCAGCTTAGTACTCTGATATTGATGTTAGTTCAATACTCAGCTACTCATGTCAGCCCAATACTTAGATATTCATGCCAGCTTAGTACTCTGATATTGATGTTAGTTCAATACTCAAATATTCGTGACAGTCTAATATTCATAGATCCATGTTAGTTCAGTATTCATGTATCCATGGCAGACCTATATTCAGTCAATGCAGTAGTCATTCAATTCAGTATCTCAACAGTTCAGTAGTCATGTATTCATTTAGTTTAGTATGCAAGTGTTTATGAAAGTTCATGTTTTCACCAGGCCTGTTTAAGGTCCAGAGTGAGCAGAAGTTACAATCAGGACAATCATTCGAGGATCCCAAGGGGGAGATAATGTAACACCCCGTACATTCGGCTTAGGTATGAATCAGTTAAAGGAGTAGTGAGGTTATATTATGGACATATGAAGTCCTATCGGTATGATTATAGGTGAACATAGTTGTTTCAAAATCAAGGTGGAAAGTGAGTTGCATAAGATTCGACAAAATCGACTAAGTTTGAAGAAAATCCGTCTTCCAGCAGTGTTTAGTGAAAATATGTAAGGAATTTTGAAAAACCCAAAGCATGAAAGTTGTAGCCTTTGAAATATCTTTCCAACGATATATTATGGAGCCCGAACGGATCTCTGTGCAAACAATTATGCCCGTTTTACAGAAGAGTGCGCAATATGCGCGCCCATTAGAGCGGCCGCGCTAATGCGGCAATGTTTTGGTCATTTATCGCGGTCAGGTGCGCAATTGGGGCCTCCAGGTGCGCGGGGGAGCTCATGGGGGGGGGGGTCATTTTTAAATCCCTACTTCGTCCCCCACATCCCCAAAACATAAAAACTTGCTCTAGAAAGGAAAGCTCTCAAAAACCTAAATCCTTAAGGGTCCTTCCACCACCCAAGATAAGTTCTAATGGTGATTCTAAGTTGATTTTAATTTCCCAATATCTTATTAACATGGGATAACCCTCCATATCATTAGATATTCGATTGGTACATCATTGTTGAGAGAAGGAACCACAAAACTCGAATTCAAGGGTATTGAACTTCAAAAAGGTAATGTCTTCACCCTCTAATTGATTCTAATATTGGATTAATGATTATAGACTCTATTTCATGATATATGAGTTGATGGGTTTGATAGAAAAGCATGAAAGGTTATATGTTTGGTGTGTTGATTGTTGATTATTGGTAAGGGTGTTGTTTACCTTATGGGTGATAAAGAATAATGTTGATTATAACCATTTGAGACTTTAGAATTTATCTAGGAGTAAGAGAATGGGTTATTGGGTGTAGAGAAACCGTTAATAAGGACTATAAATCCTTATGCCACCACAGTTTGATAAAATGCCTAAGTACCTAAACATGACTATTGTTGCTAATTTGGAATCCCTTTGACTTGTGTTGATATAGATTAAAGTTGAAAGGGTTGGCGAATGTTTTATTATGCTCAAGAGAAGGAATTTAAAGTATGTGAGGCTAACTCACTATGTTTGGGAATGTTATTGATTCTCCCTACAATACGTTTCTTTTACGACGTTACTAATTTCTTCCGAAATATAGTTAAGCCTTGTTCCTTGAATAGTTGCAGAACTTCTATTCTCTAGTTTCGTAATTTGTTCATGATTTTCATTCTGAACGTTGTGAAATTAGTGCGTAATCAATCTAGACTTGTGTTTGATGCCCACAAGTCACAGTCTAGATTACTCAGCATGCCATAAACAATTGAAGTTTCAATTTTCATAAGCAGTTCATGAATACATGTCTCAGTCTAGCTCTATTCAGTATTCAAGCATCATGTACCTCAGTATGGTTCAGTATTTCAACATCATGTATTTGAGTTTCATTTATTTCAGTATGATTCTCAGTTCCTGAATGTTGAACACCTGTATTTTGGCCTGAGGCCATAATTTATATGTTTTATGCATACTTGGGCCTGAGGCCGTAGTTTATGTTTTACGCAGGTTTGGGCCTGAGGCCGTAGTTTATGATTTATGCATTTTTGGTCCTAAGGCCGTAGTTATGTATATGTATACTTGGGCCTGAGGTTGTAGCTTGTGCACATATATATTGGGACCCAGGCCGTAGATTATTCTATTAAACAGGTTGTTCATCTTTCAGACGAGGGAATATTCATATCCTTAATTCCTTTGTTCAGTTCATTTATCAATTCAGTTATCAACTATCAGTTCAGTTATCAGCTATCTGTTCAATTATCAACTATCAATTCAGTTATCGATTATTAGTTATCATTTCATTTATCAGTTATCACCTTAGCTTCAGTTTCAGCATTTATAATTCTTTCTTTCATTTGCTTTACATACCAGTGCAATTCAAATGTACTGACGTCCCTTTTGCCCGGGGCCTGCATTTCACGATGCAGGTAATGATTTATAGGTTGGCGATTCAGAGCGCTAGGATTCTCGTACCATCTATTTGGTGATCCCTAGTTCTTTCGGGGAGTTATCATTACCTTACAGTCTTCAGTATTTTTAGACAGTCAATGTTTTCAGTACTTCATTAGAGGCTTCATAGACTAGAGTAACAGTTAGACAGAGTGGCAGGCTTTTCATATTAAGCCATGTTGGCTATAAATATGTTTTAGAATTGTATTAGTATTTCCGCACTTTGATTTATATCATTCAGAGTTTCAGTATATCAACATGTGTTAGTTTATCTTCCGCATTCTGTATGTTATTATATCACATGTTGATCCAGCCAGCCAGTTGGTTTGCTCAGTCACATGTAGTCAGACACAGAGTGCCGTGTTACGTCCTGGCCGAGGTTCGGGGCATGACACTTATGAACTTTCCAAACCTTTAAATTTCCAATTTTTGCCAATTTGTGCGGAAACCTTCTAGAAATATCCAAATGCAAATTCGGGCATTACAACGAGTCTAAAATAACCATACAGACCTACTCGAACCATCAAAACTCCGTTTCGCGGTGAAATTCCCAAAAAGTCAAACTTAGTCAACTCTTTCAACTTAAAGCTTCAACAATGAAATTCCTTCTTCCAAACCGATTCCAAATAACATGAAAACCAAAATCGACGATTCACATAAGTCATAGTACATTATACAGAGCTACTCATGCCCGTAAAATACCGAGCGGAGTGTGAATGCTCAAAACGACCGGTCGAGTCGTTACAGAGAGAAAAAAACTTTAGTAATGGATGGAACATGTAGAGTACTATTTAGTGTGAACATTTTATGAGAAGAAGGAAGAAGAATTGTACCAATTATGTGTCATATGGTTAAAACTACTAAAAAAACAAGAATTCGCTAGGAAATTCATCGCTAATTTTATAGCTAAATAATTAGTAACTAATAGATTTTGTTATAGGTCGATACTAATTCTGTGTGAAAACAACGAATTTTGTTATTTAGCGGCAAAATTTGTATGTCACTAATTCTTCGTAATTTTTGTTTTGTGAAAACAATTTCCATTACTGCAAGTAATTGATTAGTGCCATTGAATTCTTCAACTTTTTTCTTTCGTAACTTTTTAGTATTTCACTCTATAATTTCTCTCAGGCGATTCTCATATGTTTTATAACGACCCGGCCGATCGTTTCGAGAGTTAAAGCCCCATTCACCACATTTTCTGTTTCTCCTATGTTCTACAGCTGTATTATGTCTTATCGGGTTGGTTAATTTGGGTCCAGCGTGCTTTCGGAAGGAATTGAGATGCTTAGTCTCTTAACTAGAAGCTTAAGTTGGGAAAGTCGACCAAATGTTGACTTGTATGTTAAAGACCTCGGATATGAAGTTTGATGGTCTTGTTAGCTCCTTATGTGATTTTGGACTTAGGAGCGCGTGTGGAATGTGATTTCGGATCCATAGTGGAATTAGGCTTGAATTGGAAAAAGTTGGAATTTTGGCGATTTTGGTTGGTAGTGGAAAATTTGCTATATCGGGGTTGGAATGGATTTTAGGAAGGTGGACTAGGTTCTTGCTGCCATTATTGACTTGTGTGCAAAATTTGAGGTTATTCCCGTGTGATTTGATAACTTTTGGTGTCATTTGTAGAATTCGGAAATTTCTAAGTTCATTAGGCTTGAATCCGTGTGTAATTCGTGTTTTTGATGTTATTTCAGGTTGTTTGAGGTTTCGATTAAGTTCCTATTGGGTTATAGGACTTGTTGGTGTGTTTGGTTGAGGTCCCGAGGGCCTCAGGGTGATTTCGGGTGGTTAACGGAGCACTTTTTGCCTTTGGGTTATAGTCTATACCTGTTGCTGCATTTCTTCTAGTTTCCTTATACACGATCTCATGAGTGGGACCGCGATCGCGTAGGTCTATTGAGTTTATCTAGGAAAGATTTCTATGGGATCGCTAGTTGGGGCCCGCAATCACCAAGGCTGGTGAGTTTGGCTATCGCAGAGGCGAGTTGAGGTCCGCGTTCGCGAAAAGGTGAAGAGGCTACTGTGTGTCACGCGTTGTGCTTCGCGATTGCGTGAGGTGAGACACGACCATGTAGGTTAGAGGAAGTTGTGGTATGTGATCACATGCAGGTCTCCGCGTTCGCGTAAAGTAAGTTGAGGGCTTGTTTATTTTTGTACTTCGCGATCGCGAGGCAAATTCCGCGATCGCGATTAAGGAAATCTAGGTAGACAATATTAATTTAATAAACAAGAGTTTGAACCCATTTTCATATTTTGAACTACAGAACACATAGTTGGGCGATTCTTGGAGGGATTTTCGTGGAGTTGATTGGGTTAAGCGATTCCTACTTGGTTTTGGTCAAATCCCATGATTTCATCTTTAATTTTGTCATCTAGTTTGTGATTCAGGGTGAGAAGTTGGGGAAAAAGATGAAGAACTCTTGAGTTAGAATTTTGAGGTTTTGAATGGGATTTTGTTATTAGATTTGAGTAATTTTGGTATGGTTAGGCTCGTGAGTGAATGGGTTTTCGAGTTTTGTGATTTGTGCGATTTCAAGACGTGGGCCCGGGGGCTGCGTTCGGACCGGTTTCGGATTTTTGGGTGGAATTTCATGTTTTCTTTGAGGAAAATTTTCCTTTAGCCTATATTGATCACCTCATATTGCTAGAGGAAAGGGCATGAAATCCCCATAATTTGTATGAGGTGAATAGTCAGAGGTGACGCACATGCTAGGTTACGGGCAAATGAGCGCGCACCGTGAGGTATTGAGACTTGGTCTGTCCCGGGAGACTGTAAAGTCGAATAGTCTATTATTATTACCTATTTCTCCTTGTTTGAGTAATTAACTGCCTTTGATGTTAGACACCAATCTTAGGCCATATGATATCACTGTTGGGACCTGCAACAGCCGTATATTTATTGAATTGACTCCTAATTGATGTCTTGTACTTAGTCACTATCTTACATGTGTACGATATCTCAGCTATATCTCATTACTTGTTGATACTTGTTATATTCTTTATTTTGGCTGCTTATTGTGATATTCTGTGAGCCCGAGAGGCTGGAGAGGCTAGTGACTGAGGTAGGGTCTGAGTACCGAGCTGTGAGCTATGTGAGGTATATTGGATCGGGCTGCACACTGCAACAATATTGGATCGGGTTGCACGCTGCAACAAGCCTTCGGGCACTTTATATATATTGGATGAGGCTGCATGCCGCAACAATATTTGGATCGGGCTGCACGCCGCAGTAGTATTGGATCAGGCTGCACGTCGCAGTAGTATATGGGTCGGGCTGCACGCCGCAACAATATAACGCTTGGGCTGTAAGAGCCCCTCCAAACTCTATACACCCCCTGTGAGTGCATGTATCTATTGAGAGTGTGTATTGAGGGCCGAGAGCCGAGAGTATGAGTTGTTGAGATAACTTGAGTGATTGTTGCCTTGAGAGGTTGTACTTGCTTTTAATTATTGTTGCACCTCGTTGCTATCTGTTGTTGTTGTGAAATTTCAGAAGATTTATATTGTTTTACTTGAGCTCAACCTGATTTGTACTTAAACTACCGGATTTGAAAACATGTTCGCTGTTTACTGAAAACGTTTTAAACGAACTGTACTTTCATAGCTCGTCATTGCTTCTCAGTTCCTTATTTAATTTTGTTACTTGCTGAGTTTGTTGTACTCATGCTACACCCTGCACTTCATGTGCAAATTTAGGTGTGTACGGTCCTAACGGTCGCTGAGTTCAAGCGCGGGCTGACTTTCGGAGACTTACAAGGTAGCTGCCGGCGCCCGCAGTCCCTATTCCTCCTTCTTATCATCTTATTTCTCTTATTTTTTGCATTTGGCACAAACTATAGTTGATTCTATTTCTATATGGTTGTTATGACTTAGTAACACCCCAATGTTGGGCTATTATTCCGCACATGAGTTTTGGGTATTTACCCCGTAGTTATGTAAATCTTCTATTAAATATAAATTTTTAGATCATTTCTGTTATATATAATGAAAACATATTGAGAATATTGGCTTTCCCAGTTCCACGATAGGCGCCATCACGACATGTTTGGTTTTGGGTCGTGACAAGTTGGTATTAGAGCCTAGGTTTCATAGGTCTCACGAGTCATGAGCGGGTTTAGTAGAGTCTTGCGGATCGGTATGGAGACGTCCATACTTATCTTCGAGAGGCTGCTGAACCTTTAGGAAAATTTCACATTCTTGAATTCTTGTCGCGCAAATCTGTTGATTCTGGTAACTAAACTTCAAATGTTTCATTCTTTCACAGATGGTGAGGACTCATACTACGAGCAGGAGGGCCACCCACCAGTACCACCAGCCAGGGCTACGGTAGAGGCCACAGTGGGGGTAGAGGTGCAGCCTGCACAGCAGCTGGGGCAGTATCCGCAGGTCCACTAGTTGCCCCGAGTCAAGACCAGATCCTAGTTTTGGATGCACCAGCGGGACCAGCACATGCACCACTTGTGCCCATCATGATTCCTGGCCTTCAGAAGGCCTTAGCTCAGATTAGGACTGTGTGCACCTGCCTTGCTCAAGCAGTATCTATTTTGATAGCCGCATCCATTTCTCAGACCTGAGGAGGCAATCATACTCCCACCGCCCGCACACATGAGCAGGTTGTACAGAGACTCCAGAAACCGGGGGCACCACCAGCTCAACCGGTAGCTGCTCAGGACTTTGTGGTTCCTTCTATGCCTGAGGATGAGCATCATAGAGTGGAGAGGTTTGGGAGACTCCAGCCTCCATCTTTTAGTGGTGCAGAGGGAGATGATGAACATGGTTTCTTGGACAGGTGTTAGAGGATACTTCGTACAATAGGTATTTTGGAGACAAGTGGGGTCTCGTTCACTACCTTTCCATTCTCTGGGGTTGCATTCAGTTGGTGGGAGGCCTACGGGAGGCGTAGGCCAGTCGGCGCAGCACCCCTTACCTGGCAGCAACTCTCCGTTATCTTTCTACAGAAGTTCGTGCCTTAGTCCCACCGAGAGGAGCTACGCAGATAGTTTGAGCAGCTTCATCATGGAGATATGTCTGTGACATGATATGAGATGCGACTCTCGGAGTTGGCCCATCATGCTATCTGGTTGGTTCCCACAGACAGGGAGAGGATCAAGAGTTTTATAGATGGCCTCACCTATCAGCTGCGATTGCTTATGACCAGAGAAAGTGTGTCTGGTGCTACCTTTGATGAGATTGTCGACATTGCGCGGCAGATTGAGATGGTTCGCCATCAGGAGAAGGTTGAGAGGGAGGCCAAGAGGCCTCGTGGATTAGCGGTGCTTCTTCTGGGGGTTAGTTCCAGCACGGTAGAGGTCGGCCTTTCAAACATGCTCAGACTGCTCGCATTGTACACCGCAGTACATCATCTAGCCATGGTTCTCACAGTTATCAGCAGGGCCGTTCATCTCTCGATGCCCTTCAAGAATAATGTTCTTCTGGTGCTCAATCGGGCCAGGGTTCATCTATGCCAGGTCCTTTTGCCTATTATTCTGGTGCTCGGGTCTCCCTTCAATCCCCAACACCAACACCGAGGAGTTGTTATTAGTGTGGGGAGTTTGGTCACATGACAAGAGAGTGTCCCCGTATAGTGAGAGGTTCCGCTCCACAGATGAGCCAGTCTATGTCATTAGCACAAGTTCCTCCACCACCCGCCTAGCCATCTAGGGGTGGAGCTCAGTCAGCTAGGGGTCACCCGAAAGGGGGAGGCAGATCAGGGGGTGGCCAAGCTCGTTTCTATGCCCTCCATGCCAGACCATATGCCATTGCTTTAGATGCTGTGATTATAGGTATTGTCTCAGTATTCCACAGAGATGCCTCTGTATTATTTGTCCATGGTTCCACTTGTTCATATGTTTCCTCGTATTTCGCTCATTTTCTGGATATGCCTTGTGAGTCTTTAGTGTCATATATTCATGTATTTACTCATTTGCATGATACTATTATTGTGGACCGTGTATATCGGTCATGTGTGGTGACTATTGGGGGTTTGGAGACCAGAGTGGATCTGTTGCTACTTAGTACGATTGATTTTGATGTGATATTGGGTATGGATTGGTTGTCTCCATGCTATGTTGTTCTATATTTTCATGCTAAGATTGTGACGTTGGCGATGCCGGGGTTGCCGAGGGTTGAGTGAAGCAGTTTTATAGACTATATTCCTAGTAGAGTGATTTCATACTTCATGGCTTAGTGGATGGTTGAGAAGGGCTATCTATTCTATTTGGATTTTGTGAGAGATGAGAGTGCAGAGACTTCTGCCATTGATTCTTTACCGGTAGTGCGTGAATTTTCGGATGTGTTTCCTACAGACCTGCCAGGCATGCCGCTTGAAAAGGATATTGATTTCGACATTTATTTGATGCCGGATAATCATCCCTTTTCTATTCAACCGTATCATATGGAACCGACAGAGTTGAAGGAGTTGAAGGAACAACTTCAAGAACTCCTTGATAAAGGGTTTATTCGGCCTAGTGTGTCACCTTGGGGTGAACCGGTTCTATTTGTGAACCAAGATGGATGGTTCTATTAGATTGTGCATTGATTACAGATAGTTGAACAAGGTCACAGTCAAGAAAAAGTATCCTCTTCCACGTATTGATGATTTGTTTAACCAGCTTCAGGGAGCGAGGGTGTTCTCCAAGATTGATTTTAGTTCAAGGTATCACTAGCTGAAGATTCGGGATCCGGTTATTCTTAAGACAGCCTTCAGGACCCGGTATGGCCATTATGAGTTCCTTGTGATGTCTTTTGGGCTGACCAATTCCCAACAAAGTTCATGCATTTGATGAACAATGTGTTTCAGCCTTATCTGAACTCATTCGTTATTGTATTCATTTATGACATCCTGGTGTACTCTCGTAGCCAGGAGGAGCATGGCAAGCATATGAGGATTGTGTTACAAAGATTGAGGTAGGAGAAGATTTATGCAATGTTTTCCAAGTGTGAGTTTTGGATCGATTCCGCGGCGTTCTTGGGGTACGTGGTGTCTAGTAAGGGTATTCAGATGGATCCAAAGAAGATTAAGGCGGTGTAGAGTTTGCCTAGACCATCCTAAGCCATGGATATTAGGAGATTTATTTGATTGGCAGGCTATTACCGTCATTTTGTGGAATGTTTCTCATTTATTGCATCGCCCTTGGCAAAATTTACCCAAAAGGTTGCTCCATTCAGGTGGTCGGATGAGCGTGAGGAGAGATTTTAGAAGCTCAAGACTGCTTTGACAACGACTCCAACTCTGGTTCTAGCATCAACTTCTGGTTCTTACACCGTGTATTGTGATGTCGTGGATAGGCATTGTATGTGTTTTGATGCATGAGGGTAGAGTGACAGCTTATGCTTCGCTCCATTTGAAGACCCATGAGAAGAACTATCACGTCCATGTCTTGAGTTAGCAACTATTGTTCACGCCTTGAAGATTTGGCGAAACTATTTATATGGGGTTCATTATCAGATCTATACTGATCACCGGAGTTTGCAGCATCTGTTCAAGTAGAAGGATTTTAACTTTCGTCAGCGGAGATGGTTGGAGCTTCTTAAGGACTATTATATAACTATTTTGTACCATCTCGGAAAGGCCAATGTGGTGGCCGATACTTTGAGTCGTCGGGCGGAGAGTTTGGGGAGTTTAGCGTATCTTCCAGCAACAAAGAGACCCTTGTCATTGGATGTTCAGGCCTTAGCCGGCCAGCTTTTCAGATTGGATCTTTTAGAGCTGAGTCGAGTATTGGCTTTTGTGGTCTCTAGGTCTTCCCTTTATGATTGTATTAGGGAGCGTTAGTATGATGACCAGGGTTCGGTGAGGTGATGCTTGAGATGTGACTAATGGTGATGATGGCGTGTTGAGGATGCAGGGCCGGATATGTGTGCCCAATATGGATAGGCTTTGGGAGTTGTTTCTTGAGTAGGCCCACAGCTCACGGTATTCCATCCATCCGGGTGCCGCGAAGATGTACCAAGATTTGAGACAACACTATTGGTGGAGGAGGATGAAGAAGGATATAGTTGGGTTTGTGGATCACTGTCTCAATTTTCATCAGGTTAAGTATGAACATCAGAGACCGGGTGGCTTGCTTCAGAGGTTAGAGATCCTAGAGTGGAAGTGGGAGCAGATCACCATGGATTTCATAGTTGGGCTCCCACGGACTTCAAGGAAGTTCGATACTATTTGGGTGATTGTTGATTGGCTGACCAGTCTGCACACTTCATTCTAGTTGGTACTACTTATTCTTCAGAGCGGTTGTCTGAGAATTATATCCGAGAGATTGTTTGCCTTCAATGTGTCCCGGTTTCAATCATTTCGTATAGAGGCACACAGTTTACATTGCAGTTTTGGAGGGCCGTGCAGCGAGAGTTGGGTACTCAAGTTTAGTTTAGCACAGCCTTTCACCCTCAGACGGACGGACAATCCGAGCGCACTATCTAGATATTGGAGGACATGTTACGCCCTTGTGTCATTGATTTTGGAGGTTCATGGCCCAGTTTTTGCTGCTCGCGGAGTTTGCATATAACAATAGTTATCAGTTGAGCATTCAGATGGCTCTGTACGAGGTTTTATATAAGAGACAATGTAGATCTCCGGGGGATGGTTTGAGCTGGGTGAGGCTAGGATCTTGGGTATAGTCTTGGTCTAGGATGCATTAGACAAGGTGATATTGATCTAGGAGCATCTTCGCACGACGTAGTGTAGAAGAGTTATGCAGACGGGAAGGTCCGTGATGTGTCTTTAATGGTGGGGGAGAAGGTTCTGCTGAAGGTATCACCCATGAAGGGTGCTATGAGGTTTGGGAAGAGGGGAAAGTTGAGCCCCCAATTCATTGGGCCTTTTGAGGTACTTTAGAGGATATGTGAGGTGGATTAAAAGATTGACTTGCCACCTAGCTTCTCAAGTGTGCATCCAGTATTTCACGTATCTGTGCTCCGTAAGTATATCGATGATCCGTCCCATGTTTTGGATTTCAACACGGTTCAGTTGGATGGTGATATGACTTATGATGTGGAGTTGGTGGCCATTTTGGAGCGGCAGGTTCGAAAGTTTAGGTCAAAGGATATAACTTAAGTAAAGGTGCAGTGGAGAGGTCAGCCTGTGGACAAGGCCACTTGGGAGACCGAGCGGGAGATGCGGAGCAGATATTCACACCTATTTGAGACTCCAAGTGTGTTTCTAGACCCGTTCGAGGACGAACATTTGTTTAAGAATTGGAGGATGTAATGACCCGGTAGGTCGTTTCGAGAAATATAGCCTCGTTGTGATGACCCAAAAGGTCATCTTATGTAATTTAAGCCTTATCTGTGTTCCGAGGCTCCGAGAGCCTCCGTTAGTCTCACCTCGTTATGCGTGCGCAGCCTGAGCGTGTAGCCGGGAAGCTATTACGTGAAAAGTTGATGAAAAATGAGTTTTGATAATTAATGAATGAATATAGTTGACTTTGGTCAACATTTCTGGTAAACGGACCGGAACCCGTGATTTGACGGTCCCGGAGGGTCCGTAGGAAAATATGGGACTTGGGCATATGCTGGGAATCAAATTCCGAGGTCCCAAGCCCGAGAAATAAATTTTTAAAAGAAATTGTTTTCTGAAA
>ML284710.1:899-20559 GCA_005239495.1 Nicotiana undulata
CCGTTTTACCCCAAATTCCACAGATAAGACAAATAGTATATAATAAACCTGTTCCGGGCTCCGAAACCTCAATACGGACCCGGTAACGAGGTTTCCACATAATTATTCACTTTCATATTCCTTTATTATTTTCAGAAAATAATTTCTTTTAAAAATTTATTTCTCGGGCTTGGGACCTCGGAATTCGATTCCGGGCATATGCCCAAGTCCCATATTTTCCTACGGACCCTCCGGGACCGTTGAATAACGGGTCCGGGTCCGTTTACCAGAAATGTTGACCAAAGTCAACTATATTCATTTATTAATTATCAAACTCATTCTTTTGTCAGTTTTTCACATAATAGCTTCCCGGCTACACGCCCGGGCTGCGCACGCATATCGAGGTGAGGCTAACAGAGGCTCTCGGAGCCTCGAAATACAGATATAGCTTAAATTACGTAAGATGACCTTTTGGGTCATCACAGAAGTCATGTGTATTTTCTCGTAATTCTTTCTTTTATTTACGCTATAACTTTTTATTTTTTAAAAAGGTAATTTATTTGTATTTACTATTTTATCCATTATAAAGTATACTAACTGAGGGTAAAAAAGGCGAACGATATTTTTCGTAAGGGCCTTCGTGCTTTTAATATAGTATAGATTATGTACAACTTTTCCTATCTTAAAATTTCTCCCTTGAGATTCTCTCTCACTTAAAAGATTTTCAGATTCTCTCTCACCTTTTATATCAATCATTACCCTTCCCCCATTTCTCCAGTAAAAGATATTTTAGTATATCACAAGTGTCAATTCCTCTTTTCTTCCTACCATATATTATGTGTATGTTAAAATACATTAAAAAAAATTCATTGCTCAGAAAAAATCATGAACAATGGTGGTAGAGAGTAGAGACAATGTTCGGATTGAAAAAAATTTAGAATCATGATCTGTTGAAAGAACCAATTTTTTTGTTAATATCCCATAGTTCTAGTGCACCAACATCGCAGGCCAGCCATCACCCGCATTCTAATTATCAACAAGTTGCATCTGAAAAAAAGGAAGATAAACGGATTTCTGAAAAAAGCACGGCAGAGATGAATCTGTGAAGAAATATTGATCTTTTGTCTTTCACACACATGGTGTTCTTATTCTTCATCTTCTTATTTTTTTCCTTTTTTTTCCTAGTAAATTCAATCAATTGTTAAATAGATAAGTTGACGTTTTGGTTTATTTTTCCGAGAAATTGTGGTTCAACATTTTTACATGTTGAATCATCTGGTATTATGGATTAAAAATAAGATATCAAAATATTTATGTATGAATTTGGTATAATATATGTAGGTATTTTTTATGCATATAGTATACCAAGAAAAAACAAATATTGAGGCAATATTCCTATATATTTAATATAATTTACATATATATAAAGAAAATCGCATTTACAAGGACTATATATTAAGTACCATAATATCCATATACTATATATTCATGCATTATTCGTATACAAATATACATATTTACAGAATATATTTAAGAGCTCTATTATTTTTATACAATATAAAGAATATTGGATTTAAGAGGACTATATATAGTATATTTATAATATATTGTGAGGACCCGATCGGTCATTTTGAGCTCAAGTGCGTCGTTCGATAGTTTGAGGCCATGAGTAGCTTCACCTCAGGTATTATGACTTGTACGCGTGGTCGGAATTGAAGTTTAGGGAGTTCTGAGTTGATTTGGAAAGAAAATTCTCATTTCGGAAGCTTTAAGTTGAAAGAATTGACTAAGATTGAATTTTTGGGTAACATACCTCAGAATCGGGATTCGAAGGTTCCAACAGGTTCGTATGATGATTTTGGACTTGAACGTATGTCCGGATCAGATTTTGGATGGCCCAGGAGCGTTTCAGCGACTATTGTGGAAGTTAGCCTTTGAAAGAATTTCATAAGTTTGGGTTGACGTGCATTTCAGTGTTATCGATGTCCGTTTGGGATTCCGAGTCTAGGAATAGCTCTGTATGGTGACTCTGGTATTGGGAGCGCGATCAGAAGTAAATTCGGAGGTCCGTAGGTCATTTTGGAGTCATTTGGCTAAAGTTAGAAATTTGAAGGTTTTTAGGAGTTTTACCGGAAGTGGACCTTTTTATATCAGGGTCGGATTTCGATTCCGAAAGTTGGAGCTAGTCCGAAATGTTGAATGTGACTTGTGTGCAAAATTTGGGGTCAATGGGACGTGATTTGATAGGTTTCGTCATCGAATGTTGAAGTTGGAAGTTCTAAAGTTCATTAAGCTTGAATTTGAGTGTGATTCAAGGTTTTGGCGTTGTTTGACGTGATTTGAGGCCTCAAGCAGGTCCGCATTATTTTTTGGAACTGGTTGGTGCGATTGGACGGGATCCCAGGGGCCTCGGGTGGATTTCGGGTGGTTAGCAAATAGAAAATGGAATTTGAGGAAGGGCTGAAGCAACCGATATCTGATGTGATCGCAGCTGCGCAATAAGGATCGCATATGCGAGGTCGCGGGTGCGAGCCAATGGTCGCAGGTGCGGTTTGGGCGAGAGTGAGAGAAGTGTGGCAGCGCAGGTGCGAGGGCATGTCCGCACCTACGAAGGCGCAGATGCGAAAAAGAAAGGCGCAGGTGCGAAGTCGCGCTAGGCAGGAGGAATGCGCAGGTGTGAGGTTTTGGTCGCACCTGCGAGACCGCAGGTACGACTGGTTGACTGCAGGTGCAAAAATCGGGTTGAACAGTGTGTTCTTTTAAAATGAGGGTTTGGCTCATTTTCACCATATTTTATCTGTGAGAGCCGATTTTGGAGCAACTCGGGAGTGCCATTTTCATCACCAAGAAGGAGGTAAGTAGTTTATACTAGTTTCGAGTTAAACACATGATTATATATGGATTTGAACGTGGAAATTTGTATAGATTGTGGGGGTTTTGGGTAGAAGACCTAGAATTTGATATTTTGGATTGTGACCTTGAATTTGGGCATGGAATTGGAAACAAAATATATATTTGAGTTCGTAAAGTTATGGGTAATCATTATTTTCGAAAAATTTCAGAATCCGGGCACGTGGGCCCGAGGATATTTTTGTAAACTTTTTGATCGGGGTTAGAAATTATTATAAATTGGATTATAATGGGTATTTGAGAATATATTAATGGGTTTGCGTAATTATTGGCTAGTTTTGGGGCGTTGTGCATCAATTTGAGTCATCGGAAGGGCTTGGAAGTCGTTATGGAACTTCGGAGAGGTAAGTCTCCTTTCTAAACATGTAAGAGGGAATTGTCCCCATAGGTGAAATAATTAATTATGTGCTACTATTTGTGGAGGGCTACATACGCACGGGTGAGGGGAGTCTATGCGTAGCTACTATTATGCTTAAGTCCCGGTAATCTAAGACCCAAAAGCATGCTTTACTTACCGTACTTGTAATTTTATTGATAAACTTAAAAAAGGCTTAAATCATATTGAATTTGGTAAATAAATTCCTAAAGGACTAAACATCACCTCCTTGACTGTTAAAAGAGAAGTTGCCATATCCTTGAATAATTACTCCTTAAAGAATTCTTGATTTGATTGTTTGAATGTGTGTACCTATTTGTACCCGTGTCGCATGTATTATTCGCGAGCAGGGTAATTCTCTTATTATATTTGACCTTGTCGCATGTATGATTCGCGAGTGGGGTAATAGATGCATCTATGGTTCGCGTCATTCGACCCTCTGGCAGTGCACATTTTATTATTATGTTGGATCAGGTCGTACGACCTCGACATGATTTGCGCATGTTGTATTGCTTGCATTGAAACTTATAAATAATGATATTGTCACCCTGGCCTGAGGTAAATAGAAAAATGATGAAATATGAATTTTTGGATATCTCTTATTATCAAAAGAATTGTTTACCTGCCTCCTGCTTATCGAGTTTTCAATCACTTTATAAAATACACTCTTTTACATATTTTGGTATTTCAATATTTGGACCATTAGTAAGTGTCGAAATCAACCTCCCGTCAGTACTTCTTCGGGTTTAGACGGGATACTTACTAGGTACACGTTATTTTCATACTCGTACTACAATTGTTGTGCATTTTTGTTGCACAGACACATGTATGTCTAGTGGCCTAGTTTGGCACAGCAGCATGGTTGATACAGAGACATAGGTGAGTTGCACCTCTCGAGACGACCGCAGCCAGCAGAGTCTCCTTCAGAGTATTGTATTTTCCTCTTCTGTCTGATTGTATTCCGGATGATTATTGTATTACATTTTATTTCCTAGAAATTGTTCATGCACTTGTGACACTGGGTTCTGGCATGTATATGGGATTTTTCGTATTGAAAAGTGGTTAAAGACATTATTATTTACTTGGTGAAGTTCATTACTTATTGCTAAATTTAAGGAAAGGAAATGATTTCAAAAAAAATAATATTAAAATGAGAATTTAATTAACTATTTAGTGTTGGCTTGCCTGTCAGTGGTGTCCGGCGCCATCACGACCTTTAATGGATTTTGGGTCATGACAACATGGTATCAGAGTACTAGGTTCCCTTAGGTCTCGCGAGTCATGATCAAGTCTAGTAGAGTCTTGTTGATCGGTACGGAGACGTCTGTACTTATCTTCAAGAGGCTACAGGGCTGTTAGGAGTACTTCCCTTCTTGATTCCTCATCATGTGGTTTGATTCCTTTGAGGCTTATGCCTATATTTATTTCCTACTCAATCTTACGCGACGCGAAGCGCTTGCTATAAATCGGGAATTTAAGGAATTGTAATGGTACTACAAATATGGTGTGGGATGTTTCTCCATGCATTTTGTTTGGGCTATTGTCGTCGCCTTGCGGAAGTATATTCTGTCGTTCAGCTCAGTAGCTGTACTTCTGATAGCTTTGAGGATATGCACAGGTTGCTATGATGCTCGTGAGCGGTTATCGCGCAGTAATTGATGTGATATTCAGAGCACGATTCAGACTATAAATGTTTGCCCGGTAGCTTGCCCATATGTTGGGGTAGTGAATGAATTTAAAAGAGGTCTATTTAGAGCATGATTTAGAGATTTGGTATTTTATTTCCGGCGGAGGAAAGACAATCATACTATAAATGTTTAGGTTTGGGTTGATAGAGTAACAAGACTTGGTGTTTTCAAGTGTGGTAGAATTTTCATATGCGACGTGGTGTCGTCGTCCTCGATTGAATGTGTTAAGTTCTCTGGTGTTATGATCTTCTACAATTCGCCTGTGGGGTAGGATATTGTGAGATAGTATTGGAGAAGCGACTGTCGGAGATCCAGGGGTGCGGTGGTTCAGGATTGAATGAGTATTTCTAATGTTGACGGCTCGAGAGGGAGGATCTTCGGAAAAGGGTGGAGTTAGTAGCAATTCATCGGTTCAAGTGCTACAAAAATAGATATTGATTTGAGGCAACATCTGGGCAGCGAAGGATGAGGAAGGACATGTGGGAAGAGTAAGGCAGTGGTTAAATTTCTAGAAGGCTAGGTGTAAGAAGAGAAAGTCGAGTAGTCGCTTAAAGGAGTGAGTTTGACCAAAGTGGGAGAGTGGCAGAGTAGCATATGGGGTCAGTGGCAAGATAACTACACACCTTGAGGAAATAATTAGAGTGATTTGGGAATTTTAGTGGACGGTAATTGGGTCCATGGGCTTAATTTGAAATACAGAATATTATATGGCGCGAGATTGGATGCAACAGAAAGGAGCTGCCTGATATGAAGAAGGATGCAATATAACTTTGAATTGGAAGATATTTTCGCACATTTAGTTGACGTCCATGAGAAGTGAATGGACTAGTACAGTTGGTGGATGAACACGGGCTCAGGATGGGTTATGGATGTTGTAGAGATTGTATCCCGTGCAACGACGTTGGAAGATGTCGGCGTATAATTCCACAAGTGGGTTATCTCCTGTGAGTAAATCAGCGGTCGCGTGGTTGACAAAGTTTCTGCGAAGAATTCTACTGACTATCTAGTAAAAGGTCGAATATGCGAATGTTGCTAGAGATGCAGAGTGTTCACGAAATGCTAACAGAAGGATTTCGAGGAATTTGGCGGTTGATTGCGCAAGGTCATATCATCAATGAAGAAAGAACCTTGGTGGGTTCCATAGTTGTGTAAGGAGTGGCTCCAAGCCAAGTGGGAGAGTCCCTCTGCCTACGGTTGGACTGCATGGTCGCCTATTTGTGAGGTTTCGGGTTATCGGTGTAATGGTGAGTTATTATGGCTAAGGGAAAAGAACATAGGTAGTAATTTGATCAAAGGATTTGATAAAGGTGTGCTATAGTTGGCCTTATTGACTCATGTTCAGGATGTAGGGGGAAGATTCAGGATTTATGCTTCTTCCAGAGGTGATTTACAAGGGAAATGGTTCATTCGGGTGCTTCATCAAAAGGATATTCATGTGCTAGAATAGCCTTGGAGTTGATTATATTCGGGACCAAGCCATAGTGTGTGACTCTCAACAACGGTCCTAGTGAATTCGAAGGTTAAAATGCGGTGCCTAAGGGTTTCAAACCCGCGGTATGGTTAAAAATCGAGCATTTGTAGCAGATTATGATAAGAGGGACAGAATGTTCTATGATATTTTTGACTTAAAGAGTAGCATTTGGAGGAAAAAGAGAAAATGACTTCGGGTTCATAGAGGAACTATCAGAATAAGCGTACCGGTTGAAGATGCGAATGTGCGTGCAAGGAGGGTATGGAATGGTTCATGGGTTTGGAGACAATGTGGTCTCATGGAATGGGGCCAATCAAGATGAGTGCAGGTTTAGGGTTGTGATGTAAGGAATGGGGCTACTATTGTCTCTAAGGCAATTAAGAATAAATTAGAAGAAGTTAGATTGGTTAGCCATGGTTAAACTGGCATGATGGTGGCAGTGATCAGTACCTCCAACATGACTAGATTATGCATGTGATTTGTGGTGGTACGTGCGAGGTTTGACAGCCACCGTAATTGGTTTTATTTGGAAGTAATTTGGTATTATGGTCTGATATGTGTAGGTGGATCCCAGAAGGGCAATGGTGGTTTAGACCACTACATGAGGATCTGTATATTCTACGGTTATGAGAATTCAATCGTGTGTTGTTATGGTTTTCTTGGAATGAGTTAAGTAGAAAGTTTCTATATGATGAAGTGTTTACTCTATTAGTGGTCCAGGAGCTGAGATGAAATTCTTGTACTCCTGTGCATTGGCGTGATTAAGTGCATCAAGTAGCATGGGATTCAGAAGTTGAGCATTCAAGATTTATGGTTTGGTGTTGACAAGGATGTCACGAGCTCATATGAGCGGGAAAGGGATTTGAATGTTTAGAGTAGGTTGGTGTTGTCTTCATCTTCACCTGAGATCGTGTTTTGTGAAAAAGGCTTTGCATCCTGGTTATGGATTCTTGATTTTCTTTACAGCGTTAGTGTGGCCGGTGGTATAGATGTACAGACTTGTTACCTTGTGTGGAAGGTCGTGGAAGCGTGACCATAGGAAGATTGTATAAGTGTGACATGTAGTCACTTGATTGATCGGAGATTGGAACCAAGTATAGAGATTCTGGTAATATCGTTAATTTGAGAATTTATGCCTGAAGGGCACTCGTCTTGTTGGGTTGTGGACTGTGAGGGTTTGCTCCGGTTATGATGGTTGTTCTTGTGTGTTATGGGACAAAGAGGGTTATTAGGGACCCATTAAAGGTTATTAGCCTAGTACGGTGCGATCAAAATCAACTTGAGGTCTATGGATGAATTTAAATATGAATACAGGCTCGATATCATGACAGATGTGTTTGTTTTAGTATAGCGCTCCTCATGGAGGATTATTAGAACGTTGGATGTTATTTCGGCGTCTGCTATTCCATGTAATACTATATTGTGTCGTGTGAGTTGTGAAGCGGCTTGATAATTTTCTTATGTGTTGAGATTTCGCGTAGCGATGGTGTTATGTGAGCATGATGGCTCGTGAGATTCAGATCATATATCGCACCTCAGTTGTGCTTGAGTTTTGTAGCTTATTGTGCTATATGTCCCAGGGATGGTAATGTGCACTTAATGTTGCTTGTGACCGATATTCAGTATTTTGTAGTAATGAGAAATTTAGCTCAGTGTGTATCTCCTCATGTGAATTTTATGTGTGGATCGGGTGGCATGCCGCCACGGGTATGTTATTTGGATCGGGTTGCATGCCGCAACAGTGTGATATTGAGTACGGTTTTCTATATTCTTTTGTGTGTTTCGTTTCCCATTTTATGAGGAAAGTTCATATTAGTGCGTGAGTTGAGTAGTCCCTTCCAGAGTTCGTTTCCCTTATATATCCTATTCGAGTTGTGGCCTATTAGCACATTGTGGCGTCATATGAGACTTTTGGTCATGTCTGGGGTGGCTTACTGCCTGAGCAGTTCGTTGCGGGTGGGACAAGATTATTGAATCTAGGACCGGTGCAATCAGATTATATGAAGTGTATTAAAGACCAAATTCCATTATTTGATTCATCATGAGGTGATGGCTCTTTTCAGGAGTATAGACTTAATGATTTGTTGACTCGGCAGTTGGTTATGAAATTCTACACATCTCTTTCGTCGTGAAGGTCATGCAAAAGTTGGGGCAAGATGTATATAGGTCATGAGATGCATTGGGAGCATCAGATTCGTGGAATTTTGGCTATTATGATCAGAGAATGTTATTATGGTCCTGTGAAGGAAGTGGCGCGAAGTGTGGATTCAGCAAAGGTATGCAGTCATGTTCTAGTACATCGTGTGGTGATTGATACAGTGTTAGTATGTTGGAAACAGGCTAGGAAGAGAATTTTGGACATTGGAACTGGGCTCTAAGGCTTTTGCCTAAATAAAGAGGATATCTTCAGACTAGATCGAGCTAAGGTGCTCAACTGAGTTGTGGCAGCACGGGCAGGTGCACAAAGTGTTAAACAATGATTTTGGACAACTCCAGTGTAACGACCCGACCGGTCGTTTTGAGCTCTAGCACGTCGTTCAGTGGTTTGAGGCCATGAACAACTTCATTTCAGGTATTATGACTTGTGCGCATGGTCGGAATTGAAATTCGGGAAGTTCGGGTGGATTTGGAAAGAGAATTCTCATTTCGGAAGCCTTAAGTTGGAAGGATTGACTAAGATTGGAATTTGGAGTAAACGACCTCGGAATCAGGATCTGAAGGTTCCAGCAGGTTCGTATGAGGATTTCAGACTTGGGCGTATGTCCGGATCGGGTTTTGGATAACCCGGGAGCGTTTCAGCGTATATTATGGAAGTCAGCATTTTTGAAGGAATATCCTAAGTTTGACTTGAAGCGCATTTCAGAGATATTGATGTCCGTTTGGGATTTCGAGTTTGGTAATAGCTTCGTATGGTGATTCTGGAGTTGGGAGCTCGATTGGAAGTGAATTCGGATGTCCAAAGGTCAGTTTGAAGTCCTTCGACTAAAGATAGAAATTTGAAGGTTTTTGAAGAATCCGACCGGAAGAGGAAATTTAGATATCGGGGTCGGAATGCGATTCTGGAAGTTGGAGCAGGTCCGTAATGTCGAATATGACTTGTGTGCAAAATTTGGGGTCAATCGGATGTGATTTGACGGGTTTCGGCATCGGATGTAGAAGTTTGAAATTCTAACTTCTTAAAGATTTGCATTGGAGAGCGATTGAGGCCTCGAGCAAGTCTGTGTCATATTTTGGGACGGGTTGGTGTGATTGGACGGGGTCCCGGAGGCCTCAGATGGATTCCGGGTGATTAATGGATGAATATTTGAAGTTTAAGCTGAAGTTGCTGGTGTCTGGTGCGACCGCACCTGCGAGGCTTTGGCCGCAGGTGCGGAGCCGCAGGAGCGGCTTTGGCACCGCAAGTGCGAGATTGTGGTGGCTTGGCTGGGAACGCATGTGCGATGTAATTTCCGCACCTGCGAAGGCGCAGATGCGGACAATGGGGTGTAGGTGCGAGTTTTGGCTGTGGGCTGAGGAAGCCGCAAGTGCAGGTGTTTGGGCGCACCTGCGGAATCGCAGGTGCAGATATCGGCCTAGGCAGAATGTTTTAAAACGGGAATTTGTCATTTCTTCTCCCATTTTTCATCTTGGCATAGGCGATTGTGGGGAGCTTCCAGGAGGGATTTTCGTCAAAGATCACAAGGTAAGTTATTTCTTCACGTTTTAAGTTAAATACAAGGTTTATACATGGAATTAGACATGAAATTTGTGGAAAATATGGGAAATTTGAAGAAAACCTAGAAATTTGGTAATTTGGATTTTAGCCACGAATTGAGCATGGGTATTTGAGTAAATTGTATATTTGAACTAGTAAAGCTATGGGTAGAGTTTATCTTCGAGAAATTTCGGAATCCGGGCACGTGGGCCCGAGGGCATTTTGGTCAATTCACTGAGCGAAGTTGGGAAATTATATAATTTGAACTTGTTACGAGTATTAGAGTGAATTTTCATTTCTTTGCCCGTTATTTGGTAGTTTTGAGCGTTGTGCATCAATTGGAGTCGTCGGAAGGGCTTTGAAGCCGGTTATGGAATTTTGGAGCGAGGTAAGTCTCCTTTCTAACTTTGTGAGGCGGTATTGTCCCCCTAGGTGAACTAATTAAATATGTGTTACTATTTGTGGGGGCTACGTACGCATGAGGTGACGGGAGTCCGTGCGTAGCTACTGTATGCCATGTCCGGGTAGTCTAGGACCCACTAGCATGCCTTACATGTTGTACTTGTGATTTTATCAATGATATTAGCCCAGTGATATTATCGAGTTAGTAATAGAATACTTAAAAAGGTCCGAACTTATTTTTCTTGATCAATTGAGAAGAGAATGGGTCCTTCCTTTCATAATTGTGTTCCGGATGAATCAGTGATATTTAAAACCTTATCAAACTTGGCAAATGAATTTTCAGAAATGATTTAAATACTATTCCATGTTCACCTAAAGAGAACTTTATCATTTTCTTTAGAAGCTGTTTTCTTGTTAAAAATGTGGATTATTATGTGAATACGTGTACCTATGAGCACCTGAGTCACAGGTATGATTCGCGAGCAGGTTAGCCTTACTATTATTATGTTGACCGCGTCACATGATCGATTCGCGAGCGGGGAAAATAGATGCATCTATGGTTCGAGCCGTATGACCCTCGGCAGTGCACAGTTTATTATTGTTGGTCCCCATCGTTCGACCCTCGGCATTTTCTTGTGCATGATAAATGCTGCTTATTTTCCTGTGAATTATACTTGTTTATTGGCCTAAGGAGTTTTGAGTTGCCAGCTAAAATGAAGAAGAATTTATGTGTAAAATGTGAAATAAGTTGATATTTCTTATCTCTGCTCATTATTTAATTGCCNATTGTTTCCGTACTCATGCTACACTTGTTGTGCATTTTGTTGCACAGGTACTTTCATAGCGATGAGGCTGGTTTGGAGACTTAGGCGAGCTGCATCATCCGGAGGCGATCCGCAGCCGGCAGAGTCTTCCTCTATGTATTGTATTTATTTCATTTTAAATCCCTTGTCCAACTTGTATTTCGGACAAGCTTTGTAGTACTTGTACAAATTCTTAGAAATTGCTCATGTACTTGTGACACCGGGTTACTGGGATGTATTTGGGCTGTATTTTTATTAAATTGGAAAAAATAGACTGTTGTTTTCACTTAAATGGATTTCATCTAGTTATTATGTATTAAAGTTAAAGGTAACGATTTTGAAAATATTGAGACAGGAATTTATTTTAAACTAATTAATGATTGGCTTGCCTGACAGTGGTGTCCGGCACCATCACGACCTTATGGATTTTGGGTCGTGACAACATGGTATCAGAGCCTTAGGTTCCCGTAGGTTTCACGAGTCATGAGCAAGTCTAGTAGAGTCTTGCGGATCGGTACGGAGACGTCTGTACTTATCTTCGAGAGGCTACAGGGCTGTTAGGAGTACTTCCCTTCTTGATTCCTCATCGTTCGATTTGATTCCTTTAAGGCTTATGCCTATGTTTCTTCCTACTCAATCTTACGCGTCGCGAAGCGCTTGTTATGAATCGAGGATTTGAGGGATTTTAATGATACTATGGAGGTGGTGCGGGATGTTTCTCCCTGCAAAGTTGATTGAGGCTATTGTCGTTGCTCTGCGGGAGAGTAATATGTTGTTTTCAGCCAGTAGCTGTGATTCTGAGAACTTTGAGGCTATGCTCAGATTGTTATGATGCTTACGATTGGTTATCGCGCGGTGTCGATATGATGGTAGAATGCTTGCCCATATGTTGGGGTGATGGATGGTTTGAAGGGAGGTCTTCTCAGAGCGTAATTTCGAGATTTTAGTATTTTAGTTCCGGTGGAGGAAGGGCAATTGGACTATGAATGTTCAAAGTCTGGGGGATAAAGTAATAAGACTTGGTGTTATCAAGCGAGGTGGAGTTTTCATCTGTGATGTGGTATCGTTGTTTTAATCGAATGGAATGTGTTAAGTTCGTCGGTGCCAGGGTTTCCTCGGTTGAATGGGGTCAGAGTACTGCGAAGAAGTATTTAAGAAGCGATTGTCAGAGATCGTGGTGTGTGGTGGTTCAGAATTGAATAGCTATTTCTACTGAAGGCAGCTCGAGAAAGATGATCTTCGGGGAGTCGAAGTTATGGTGATCTGCTGGTTTAGGTGTTGCAAAGAATGATATTGAATTGAGGCCGCAATTGAGAAGCATGAAATGAAGGAAGACCTGTAAGAAGTGTCAGGTGGCGGCTAAATCTCAAAATGCTAGGCATAAAGGATGGAAGTCGGGTAGTTGCTTGAAGGAATGAGTTTAACTAAGTGGGAAGAGTGGCAGTGCAGCCTATGAGTTCAGTGGTAAGACAACTGCCTATCTTGAGGAAAAGTTTGGAGTGATTTTAGAGTCTTAGGGGACGGTGAGTGGGTCCTCGAGCTTAAGCTGAAATGTTGGTTATTCGGCGAAAGGTTGGATGCAACAGAGAGGAGTTGTTAGGGATAAAGAAGGATGCAATATGGCGGTGAATTTGAAGATGTTATAGCGCATTTAGTAGATGTCCATGAGGAGCAGACGGACGAGCAAATTTGGTGAATGAGAGCAAGCTTAGGATGGGGTATTGATGTTGCAGAGAATGTGCATTTCAACGTCGTTGGAAGGTGTTGGTTGGTGATTTCCACATGTGAGTTATCTCCTGTGAGTAGGTTAGCGGTTGTGTGGTTGACAAGTTTTGCGAGGAATCCTAGTGGCTATTCGGCAGGAGGCAGAATGTGTGAATGGTGCTAGAGAATTTGAGTATTTGGGGAATGCTAACAGGAGAATTCGGAAGAATTGGACGGACTGGTTGAGCAAGATTATGTAACAAAGGAGAAAGGATCTCAACAGGGCCTATAGTGGTGCAATGAGTAGCTTTGGGCTAAATGGGGGAGTCCCACCACCCGTAGTTGGGTTGTAGGATTGTGTTCTCATGGGGTTGCGGGTTGTCAGTGTATTGGCAAGTTAGTACAACTTAGGGAAAGGAGTAAAATGGTGATTTTGCGTGGGATTTGATGAATGTGTGCAAAAGTTGGCCCTGTTGGACCAGGGTTAGGCTTTGAAAGATTCTGAATGTATGCTTAAGGCATAGGCGAGTTGTAAGGATAGTGACTCAGTCACGTGCTTCATTGAGGAGGGGTGTTTCATGTGCTATAAGAGCCTTGGAGTTGATTGTATTCGGGGCCAGTCAGAGTGGGTGACTCTTGATAGCGGTCCTAGTGAATCCAAAGGTTAAGACTGCGTTGTTTAAGGGTTTCAGGCAGCAGTATGATTGAGAATCGAGCTTTTGCAGCGTAAATTCTAAGAAAGGGAAATGGTTGGAGCATTCTTTGTTATTTTCATCGTGCATGATAGCATTGGAGGAGTGAGAGAAACAAACTCCGGGTTGTAGAAAGATTATTAAGAGGGTGTGAGACGGGTTGCGGGATTTAGGCAGCATGGTCTCGTGAATCAAGGTCCCTCGGGATGAGTGAGGGTGGAGTTTGCTATGAGTTAAAGGAAGTCACTATTATCTCTGAGGCAATTAAATATGATAAAAAGAAAATAGCTTGGTTAGCCAGGGTTGAAATGACACATGTACGACAGTGATTAGTTCCTTCGGTGTGATTGAGTATGTGTATGGTTTGTGCAGATGTCTGTGCGGCTTGTCGGCCATCGTAATAGATTTCATTTGGAAGCATTCAAGTGCTATGGCCTGCCAGGTGTAGGCGGATCCCAGAAGGTTTATGGTGGTTCAGACCACTACTTAAGGACTTGCATGTATTGTGATTGTGAGAATTTGCTTGTGTGCTGTTATGGTTCTCATGAATTAAGGTAAGTAGGAGGTTTCTATATGATGAAGTGTTCACCCTATTAGCGGTTCAGAAAGTATGATGGAATTCCTATGCTATTCCATATCGGCATGTTAGGTGCAGTAGTCAGTGGGGAGCTGGAAGTAAGAATCGGATCGCGATTCGGCGTTAACAAGGATGTCATGAGCTCGGAGGAGCAAGAAAAAGCGATTTGAAAGTTCAGAGTAAGCTGGTGTTATCTTAAGTGTCACCTGAGATCGATATTTGGTAGAAGAGGCTTTGTGCCCTGATCATGGGTTCTTGATGTGTTTTGCAGGATTAGTATGGTCGATGGTATGGATGTGCAAACTTGTTACCTCGTGGAAGGTCGTGGGAGTGTCACGACCCCAAATCCTAACATGCCGTGATGGCGCCTATCATGGAACTAGGCTAGCCAACCATCACCTTACTACGCATTTGTTCAATTATAAGAGTTCACAATTTAATAATAAGCATGCAACCAAGCATAGAATAATGTAATTTAGTTTTAGCGTCCCAATAATAGTCTAAACAAACCTAAACAAAACCTCCCAAGACTGGAGTCAATAGTCATGAGCATCTAAGAATAAATAAATCTAACTCTGCTAAAACTATAATATATGTCTCTGAATCAAATACTAAAACTAAATAAGGAAGGGAAATGGAGAAGTTGTGGTCGCTGGACAGCTACCTCGAAATCCCGTGAACCGCTGCTAACGAACAAGGCAGCTACTGCTCCAAATCGGTAGCTGAATCTGTGCACAGAGGCACAGAGAGTCTTTATGAGTATGCCAACTCAGTAGTAATGAAAATAAATCACAGTCTGAGNCATAAAACTGCCCCTCGGGCCATAATCATTTCTCGTAACAATATCTTTCAGTATTAGCCCATCAGGCAACCTCACAATCACTCTGCCCATCAGGCAACCTCACAATTACTCTGCCCATCAGGAAACCCCACCATCACTCATCATAAGCCCAGCGGGCATCACTCATTAGGTACCGGCGCTCACTGGGGGTGTGTACAGACTCCGGAGGGGCTCCTACAACCCAAACGTTATAATAAGACACAACATGGCATAAATCACACACAATATAGGCCCGCAACCTCACTCATATCATAACATCCTCACAATATAGGCCAGCAGCCTCACTCAGTCAGACACTCTCAATTGGCCCTTTTGCCCATAAATATACCGGGTTCTTGACCCAAAAACAGTGTTTCATTTTCAAGAAGTGGTATCAAAATACTCTGAGTGTCAAAACAATTTCACAGAAAAGACTGAGTGAAAACTCATAACATATCAGTGAGGAAAATAGTAAAAACATTCCCCAAGGGGTAAACAGATCGGCGCTAGGCCCCAAACATGGCTTACAACCCAAATCATATCAAGATATAACAATACTATTAAACATAGGCTTGAAAATCGATTTCGCAACTCAATAGTTGCCTAAGTAAGGAATATATCTCCAAAGTCTCAACCTTTGCATTTCAAAACCCGTGAAAGGGTGCATAGTCCGGGGTTTCATACCCCCAGGACAGGATTTAAAGACATTACTTACCTCAAACTAGCCCGCAAACTATTCCGCATTACGCTTGCCTCTCGAATCAACTCCCGAGCACTCCAAATCTATAAAGATCAGAACTTTATCATCAAATTAAGCTTAAGGAATGAATTCCAATTCAAAAATATCGATTTTTAGCTCGAAACCCGAAATTTGCTAAAACCCGACCCCCGGGCCCGCATCTTGGAACTCAAATATGTTCATACCAAAATGTTCTTCGTCATCTCCTGAATCCGTACATATAAAGAACGCTAAAATCGGAGTCCGTTTGACCCCTCAAATCGACCCTTAAAGGTCTCATAATCTCAAGCCCTAACTCCCCATTTTTCTACTGATTTTCATGAATTTAATACCGAGATTATGTTCTATAATCACCCATAAATGAGTTTTAATGATCAAAATACTTACCTGTATGAAGAACACTGATTTCCCTCTTCAAAATCGCCTCAAGAGCTCTTTGTTCGTACAAAAATGATGTAAAAAGGGTTTAGATCGCGGAAGGGTTTATTTAAATATGCCCAGTTGAGAGAATTACTTTGGACTTTGTAGTGGGTCTTCCACGGATTTCGAAGGGTTTTGATGCTATTTGGGTCATTGTGGATAGATTGACCAAGTCCGCGCATTTCATTCTTGTCAGTACTACTTATACTTCAGAGCGGTTAGCTGGTATTTTCATTAAGGAGATTGTCCGGTTGCATGGAGTTCCGGTTTCTATTATTTCTAATAGAGGTACTCAGTTCACATCTCAGATTTGGAGGGCTGTACATAAAGATATGGGTACTGATGTAGAGTTGAGCACTGCATTTCACCCTCAGACCGACAGGCAGTCGGAACGGACTATTCAGATATTGGAGGATATGTTACGGGCTTGTGTGATTAATTTTGGTGGTTCATGGGATCAGTTTCTGCCATTAGCGGAGTTTGCATATAATAACAGCTATCAGTCCAGTATTTAGATGGCTCGTATGAAGCTTTATATGGTAGGAGGTGTAGATCTCCGGTTGGTCGGTTTGAGCCACGTGAGGCTAAGTTATTGGGCACGGATTTGATTCAGGATGCGTTGGAGAAGGTGAAGTTGATTCAGGAGCGACTTCACACGGCGCAGTCTAGGCAGAAGAGTTATGCGGACCGGAAGGTCCGGGATGTGTCCTTTATGGAAAGTGATAAGGTATTGCTAAAGGTATCACCCATGAAGGGTGTTATGAGGTTCGGAAAGATAGGAAAGTTGAGTCCACGATTTATTGGTTCTTTTGAGGTGCTTCAGAAGGTTGGAGAGGTGGATTATAGACTTGCTTTGCCACCCAGCTTGTCGAGTGTTCATCCGGTGTTTCATGTGTTGATGCTCAGGAAGTATGTTGGTGACCCGTCTCATGTGTTAGACTTCAGCACAGTCCAGCTCGAGGGTGATATGTCATATGAGGTAGAGCCAGTAGCAATTTTTGCTCGCGAGGTCAGAAAGTTGAGGTCCAAGAATATAGCTTCAGTGAAAGTACAGTGAAGAGGTCAGCCAGTGGAGGAGGCTACTTGGGAGACCGAGCAGCAGATGCAGAGCAAATACCCTCACTTGTTTGAGACTCCAAGTATGTTTCTAGACCCATTCGAGGACGAACGTTTGTTTAAGAGGGGGAGAATGTAACGACCCGGCCAGTCGTTCCGTGGAATTAGCCACGTTATTCCTTTTTTTATCTTGTCATGCTTTGCTTGGTATGTTTATTATGTGTCGGGGTCTGTCGTTACGTAAAACCTGCCCTATAATTACTGTATTTGACTTGTTATAGGTTGGTTATAATGTTATTGATGTATTAGATTTGGTAGGCTTGAAATCATAATGGTTGTAGTGAGAGTTTAGTCATTCAGTCTTTAAAAATAACCTTGAAATTAGAAAAATCAACTGAGAGTTGACTTATTGGTAAACGACCTTGGAATGCGGATTTTATGGCTCGTATAGATTCGTTAGGTGATTTGGGACTTAGGAGTGTGTTCAGAATAATTTTGTGATGTCCGGTGTAGAATTAGGCTTGAATTGGCAAAATTTAGTTTTTGGTGATTTCCGGTCGGCAGTGGAAAATAGGCTATCGAGGCCGGAATGGAATTCCGGAAGTTGGAACAGGTTCGTAATGTCATATTGGATATGTCTGCAAAATTTCAGGTCAATAGGAGTTGTTTTGGATAGTTTCGGCGTCGTTCATAGATTTTAGAAATTTCAAAGTTCTTAGGCTTGAATCCGACGTGATTTTGGTGTTTTGATGTTAGTTTTGGTGTTCCGAGGGTTCAACTAAGTTTGAAAGATCATATGTGATGTGTTGGTATAGTTGTTTGGGGTCCCGAGGGGCTCGAGATTGATTTCGGGTGATTAACGGACTCATTTGAACTTGAATACATAGTTGGTTTTCTGGTTTTTGTGCACATCAATTTCCTTCACTGCGATCGCGGGGGAAGTAATGCGATCGCAGAGAGTAATTTGGGGCAGGTGAAAATTTGCTCTGTGCGATCGCAGGTGAGGAGGTGCGATCGCAGAGTAGAGGGAGTCAAAGTTGTGCGATCGCATATCAGGGGGGTGCGACCGCACAGGGGTTTGGGCGCGTGAGAGTGAGAGGGACCAATTGCACTGTGCGATCGCGTGCCTTGGTCTGCGATCGCGGAGGTCAAAGGGAGAAACACTGTGCGATCGCGGGGAGTTGACCGCGATCGCGGTTGAGACACCGTGCTACATACTCAACAATATCTCTCTTCATCTGCCTCCACCAATACTGTTGTCTCAAATCCTGATACATCTTCGCGGCACCCGGATGAATAGAATACCGCGAGCTGTGGGCCTCTGCTAATGTCAACTCTGGAATACCATCCACATTAGGCACGAAAATACGGCCTTGCATCCTCATAACTCCATCATCACCAATAGTCACATCTCTGGCATCACCCCGACGAAATCTATCCTGAAGAACTAATAAGTGGCGAACATCATACTGCCGAGCTTTAATCTGATCAAATAAAGAAGACCGAGAAGCCATGCTAGCTACCACCCGTGGAGGATCTGACAAATCCAATCTCACTACTTGACCCGCTAAAGCCTGAACATCAAGGGCTAAAGGTCGCTCTACTGCTGAAAGATAAGCTAGACTTCCCAAACTTTCGGCTTTGTGACTCAAGGCATCGGCCACCACATTGGCCTTCCCCGGATGATACAAAATAGTCAAGTCATATTCCTTGAGAAGCTCCAACCATCTCCTCTGTCGCAAATTCAAGTCTTTCTGCCTTAGCAGATACTGCAAGCTACGATGATCTGTGTAAATCTCGCACTGCACTCCATACAAATAATGCCGCCAAATCTTTAAGGCATGAACAATAGCAGCTAACTCAAGATTGTGCACTGGGTAATTCTTCTCGTGCACCTTCAACTGTCTAGACGCGTAGGAAATCACCCTACCTTCCTGCATCAATACCGCTCCCAAGCCAACTCTAGAAGCATCATAGTAGACAGTATAAGAACCCAAACCAGTAGGCAACACTAATACCGGAGTTGTGGTCAATGCTGACTTGAGCTTCTGAAAGCTCTCCTCACATTCATCGGACCATCTGAATAGAACACCCTTCTGTGTCAATATGGTCAGAGGCGAAGCAATAGAAGAGAATCCTTCCACAAAGCGACGGTAGTAACCCGCCAAACCGAGGAAACTCTGAATCTCTGTGGCTGAAGACGGTCTGGCCAACTCTGCACCGCCTCAATCTTCTTCGGATCAATCTGAATACCTTCACTAGACACCACGTGCCCCAAGAAAGCTACTGAACAAAGCCAAAACTCACACTTGGAGAATTTTGCATAAAG
>ML284710.1:20599-45084 GCA_005239495.1 Nicotiana undulata
CAAAACTCACACTTGGAGAATTTTTCATAACGCTTCTCCTCCCTCAATCTCTGTAACACAATCCTCAAGTGTTGAGCATGCTCTTCCTGGCTACGGGAATAAACCAGGATGTCATCAATGAACACAATGACGAACGAATCAAGGTAAGGCCGGAACACACTATTCATCAATTGCATGAACGCGGCTGGGGCATTGGTCAGCCCAAATGACATAACTAGGAATTCAAAATGACCATATATGGTCCTGAAAGCAGTCTTCGGAATGTCAGAATCCCAAATCTTCAACTGATGGTACCCTGACCTCAAGTCGATCTTGGAGAACACCTTAGCTCCCTGAAGATGATCAAATAAGTCATCAATACGAGGCAAAGGATACTGGTTTTTGACCGTAACCTTATTCAGCTGTCTATAGTCAATACACATACGCATGGAGCCATCTTTCTTTTTCACAAAACCGGTGCACCCCAAGGTGACACACTAGGCCGAATAAACCCTTTATCTAAGAGTTCCTGAAGTTGCTCTTTCAATTCTTTCAACTCTGCTGGTGCCATGCGGTAAGGTGGAATAGAGATAGGCTGAGCATCTGGCACCAGGTCAATACCAAAATCAATATCCTTGTCAGGTGGCATGCCTGGCAGGTCTGCAGGAAATACATCCGGAAAATCACAGACTACGGGAACAGAATCAACAGACGGATTCTCACCACTAACATCCCTCACAAACGCAAGATAAGATTCACACCCTTTCTCAACCATACGTTGAGCCTTTAAATAAGAAATCACTATGCTAGGTACATGCTCTATAGACCCCCTCCACTCGACTCTAGGAACTCCGGACATAACTAAGGTAACGGTCTTAGCGTGACAATCAAGAATCGCATGACATGGGGATAACCAATCCATGCCCAGAATTACATCAAAATCGACCATACTGAGTAACATCAGGTCCACTCGGGTCCCCAGACCCCCAATAAATATAAGACACGATCGGTACACATGGTCCACAACAGTAGTATCGCCCACCGGAGTCGAAACATGAACAGAAGTAACTAGAGACTCACGTCAGAAAATGAGAAAAATAGGATGAGACATAAGAGTACGTGGAACCAGGGTCAAATAAAGCCAAAGCATCACTGTGACAAACTGAAATAGTACATATAATCACCGCATCAGAAGCCATGGAATCAGGCCTAGCCGGAAGTGCATAAATACGTGGTTGGCCTCCACCTGCTCGACCTCCCCCTCTAGGGCAGCCTCTAGCTGCCTGACCACCACCCTTGACTGCCTGGGTAGGTGGTGATGTGACTGGGGATGAAGCCGAGGGCTGAACCCTCTGTTGAGATGAACTACTAGGACGATGGGGACACTGCCTCCACTCATGCCCGAACTCTCCACACTCATAGCAACTACCTAGAGTTGGAGATTAAAACTGACAAAAACCCCTGCCACCATGATAACCACCGGACGGACCATGCATAGAAGAACCCTGATAAGATGATGCTCGGGCGGAGCTATGAGCTGGAAGGGCACTAAAAGATGAACGTCCATGATGAGAAGTGCGAGGACCCTGCCTCGAAGATACACCACTATAAGCTGGGCGAACTGGCTGTGCAGGTCTAAATGGACGACCTCTGCTGTGTTGAAACTGCCCTCTAGAAGGGGCACCACTGAAGTTACCTGCTCCCCGAGGCCTCTTGACCTCTCTCTCCTCACGATCCTGCCTACGAGCCGCTCAATATCCCGAGCAATGTCGACAACCTGCTCAAATGTAGCTCCAGACACTCTCTCTCTAGTCATCAAGATTCGAAGTTGATAAGTAAGACCATCTACAAACCTACTAATCCTCTCCCTGTCAAGAGGGACAATCTCATAAGCATGTCTGGCCAACTCAGAAAACCTCATCTCGTACTGAGTAACTGACAACTCTCCCTGACACAACTGCTCAAACTGCCTGCACTGCTCCTCTCTGTGGGACTGAGGAAGGTACTTCTCCAGAAAGATCGTGGAGAACTGCTGCCATGTGAGTGGTGCTGAACCAACCGGCCTACGCCTCTCGAATGACTCCCACCAAGTGAATGCAGCACCAGCAAACTGAAATGTAGCAAACGAGACCCCACTGGTCTCCAAAATACCCGCAGTACGTAGTATCCTCTAGAATTTATCAAGAAAACCTTGGGCATCCTCGCCCTCTGTGCCACTAAAAGTCAGAGGCTTAAGTCTGCTGAACCTCTCCAGTCTACGCTGCTCATCCTCGGTCATAGCTGGAACTACAAAATCCTAAACCGGGACAATCGGCTGGGCTGGGTCTACCCTCGGTGTCTGAATACCCTGCACAACCTGCTCAGGTGTCCGGGCAGCTGGAGTCTGATTGCCTCCCCCGTCTTGAGCTGCAGTGGAAGTAGTGGACATATAAACTGCCTGAGCTAAACTGGAACACACCGTCAATATCTGAGCCAGGGTATCCTGAAGACCCGAAATAACAATAGGCACTACCGGTGCCTGAGGTTGTCCCGCTGAAGCATCATTGGCGGAAACCTGATCTTGAAAGGATAGGGGGATCCTGTGGTACTACCCCGGCTGCTGCCTGAGCTGGTCCCCTACCTCTACCACAGCCTCGACCCCTTCTGGGTCTAGCTAGTGTATGGTCTCCCTGATCGGTATTGCGTGTCCTCACCTTCTGTGAGAGAATGAAACAACATGAGTTTAGATTTCAAGAATCAATAGATTGGCACGAAAGAGTTTAAGAAAAATAGAGATGTTTCCTAAGAGCTCTGCAGCCTCTCGAAGATAATTACAGACGTCTCCGTATCGATCCGCAAGACTCTACTGAACCTGCTAATGACCGTTGAGTCCTATGCAACCTAGAGCTCTGATACCAACTTGTCACGACCCCAAATCCTAACAGGCCGTGATGGCGCTTATCGTGGAACTAGGCTAGCCAACCATCACCTTACTACGCATTTGTTCAATTATAAGAGTTCACAATTTAATAATAAGCATGCAACCAAGAATAGAATAGTGTAATTTAGTCTTAGCGTCCCAATAATAGTCTAAACAAACCTAAACAAAACCTCCCAAGACTGGAGTCAATAGTCATGAGCATCTAAGAATAAATAAATCTAACTCTGCTAAAACTATAATATATATCTCTGAATCAAATACTAAAACTAAATAAGGAAGGGAAATGGAGAAGTTGTGGTCGCTAGACAGCTACCTCGAAATCCCGTGAACCGCTGCTAACGAACAAGGCAGCTACTGCTCCAAATCGGTAGCTGAATCTGTGCACAGAGGCACAAAGAGTCTTTGTGAGTACGCCAACTCAGTAGTAATGAAAATAAATCACAGTGTGAGAAATATAAAACACACAGTACAGATACACCAATTCACAAAAAGCCAGTAAAACACCAAGTCACCAGATAGTATTCATCAAATACATGAGTTCAAAAATCGGTTTCCAGAAATCCTTTGAAACCTGTGTAATATCAGTATATCTCAGTAAAACTCTCAATAAAAACTAGTTTGAAAACGAAGTAAATCATTGTTTGAAAACTCAGTAAAAATCTTCATAAAACTGCCCCTCGAGCCATAATCATTTCTCGTAACAATATCTTTCAGTATTAGCCCATCAGGCAACCTCACAATCACTCAGCATAAGCCCCACGGGCATCACTCATTAGGTACCTGCGCTCACTAGGGGTGTGTACAGACTCCGGAGGGGCTCCTACAGCCCAAGCGCTATAATAAGCCACATCATGGCATAAATCACACACAATATAGGCCCGCATCCTCACTCATATCATATCATCCTCACAATATAGGCCAGCAGCCTCACTCATATCATAACATCCTCAAAATATAGGACAACAGCCTCACTCAGTCAGACACTCTCAATTTGCCCTTCAGGCCGTAAATATATCGGGTTCTCGAACCAAAATCAGTGTTTCATTTTCAAGAAGTGGTATCAAAATACTCTGAGTGTCAAAACAATTTCATAGAAAAGACTGAGTGAAAAATCATAATATATCAGTGAGGAAAATAGTAAAAATATTCCCCAAGGGGTAAACAGATCGGCACTAGGCCCCAAACATGGCTTACAACCCAAATCATATCAAGATATAACAATACTATTAAGCATAGGCTTGAAAATCGATTTCGCAACTCAATAGTTGCCTAAGTAAGGAATATATCTCCAAAGTCTCAACCTTTGCATTTCAAAACCCGTGAAAGGGTGCATAGTCCGGGGTTTCATACCCTCAGGACAGGATTTAAAGACATTACTTACATCAAACTAGCCCGCAAACTATTCCGCAATACGCTTGCCTCTCGAATCAACTCCCGAGCGCTCCAAAGCTATAAAGATCAGACCTTTATCATCAAATTAAGCTTAAGGAATAAATTCCAATTCAAAAATATCGATTTTTAGCTCGAAACCCGAAATTTGCTAAAACCCGACCCCCGGGCATGCATCTCAGAACTCAGAAATTTTCATACCAAAATATTCTTCGTCATCTCCTGACTCCGTACATATAAAGAACGCTAAAATCAGAGTCCGTTTGACCCCTCAAATCGACCCTTAAAGATCTCATAATCTCAAGCCCTAACTCCCCATTTTTCTACTGATTTTCATGAATTTAATACTGAGATTATGTTATATAATCAACCATAAACGAGTTTTAATGATCAAAATACTTATCTCTATGAAGAAAACTGATTTACCTCTTCAAAAATCGCCTGAAGAGCTCTTTGTCCGTACATAAATTGTGTAAAAGGGGTTTAGGTCGCGGAAGGGTTTATTTAAATATGCCCAGTTATTTTTCTCTCCGCGATCGCGGTCAACTCCCCGCGATCGCACAATGTTTCTCCCTTTGACCTACCAAGGCACGCGATCGCACAGTGCCATTGGTCCCTCTCACTCTCACGCGCCCAAACCCCTGTGCGGTCGCACCCCCTGATATGCGATCGCACAACTTTGACTCCCTCTACTCTGCGATCGCACCTCCTCACCTGCGATCGCACAGAGAAAATTTTCACCTGCCCCAAATTACTCTTTGCGATCGCATTACTTCCCCCGCGATCGTAGTGAAGGAAATTGCTGTGCACAAAAACCAGAAAACCAGCTATGTATTCAAGTTCAAATGAGTCCGTTAATCACCCGAAATCAATCCCGAGCCCCTCGGGACCCCAAACAACTATACCAACACATCACATATGATCTTTCAAACTTAGTTGAACCCTCGGAACACCAAAACTAACATCAAAACACCAAAATCACGTCGGATTCAAGCCTAAGAACTTTAAAATTTCTAAATTCTATCAACGACGTCGAAACTATCCAAAACAACTCCTATTGACCTGAAATTTTGCAGACATATCCAAAATGACATTACGAACCTGTTCCAACTTCCGGAATTCCATTCCGGCCTCGATAGCCTATTTTCCACTGCCGACCGAAAATCACCAAAAACTAACTTTCGCCAATTCAAGCCTAATTCTACACCGGACTTCACAAAATTATTCTGAACACACTCCTAAGTCCCAAATCACCTAACAAAGCTATACGAGCCATAAAATCCGCATTCCAAGGTCGTTTACCAATAAGTCAACTCTCAGTTGATTTTTCTAACTTCAAGGCTATTTTTAAAGACTGAATGACTAAACTCTCACTACAACCATTATGATTTCAAGCCTACCAACTCTAACACATCAATAACAGTATAACCAACCTATAACAAGTCAAATACAGTAATTATAAGGCATGTTTTACGTAACGACAGACCGGGTCGTTATAAGGAGCGTGACCACGGGAAGATGGTATAAGTGTGACAGGTAGTCACCTGATTGATTGAAGGTGTAGACCGAGTATAAGGAAGTGCAATATTGTTATTTGAGAATTTATGCCTGGGATGCGTTTGGTTCAGTTGGTTGTGGATTGTGGGGTGTTGTCCCGGCTATGATGGTTGTTCTTGTGTGTTATGAGAGGAAGTAGGTTGTTTTGGACCCAGGTAAGGCTATCAGCCTAGTTCAGTGCGAGAAAAATCGGCTTGAAGTGTGTGAATGGATTTAAACAAGATTATGGGCTTCACGCGAGTTAGATGTGTTCATTTCAGCATAGCGCTCCTCAAGGAGGGGCGTTGGAATATCAGATGTTGTCCCGTCATCGTCAAACTCATGGGATATGGGAAGTCTCGAGGTAGGGGAACGGGGTCCTAATACGCAGAACGACCGATCGGGTCGTTACAATTTATGGGTCCAAAAACTTGGTTGCTGACTTCAAATTTCTCCTCACTGCCACAGAGACTTGACGGTAGGGCTGCAACTTAAGGAAAACCCAATCCCCAATTTCTTACTTCCTATCAATTCTATGCTTATCTGCATTTTATTTCATTCTAACCTGAGCTTTTTCGAGGTTATCTTTGAGAAATCGAGACATCACCTGCTTGCTTCGTATGACTTGGTCAGCTGGACTCAATGAGGATTGCGAAACCAATTCAAATGATGGTTGCGGAGGGTCATATCCATATAGTGGTTTAAAAGGGGTCATGCCAATTGATGACTGGAAGTTTGAATTGTACCAAAATTCTGCTCGTGCTATCCATTTGCTCCATTCCGATGGTTGGTGACCAGTCATGCACCTCAAGTATGTTTCCAAACATCGGTTCAATCTTTCCGATTGCCCATCGGTTTGAGGATGGTAAGCAGAACTCATCCTCAACTGCACCCCCAATCCTTTAAAGAGTTCTTTCCAAAATGTGCTTACAAAAAATAGGATCCCTATCCGAGACAATTGGACTGGGTGACCCATGTAACATGCAAATATTATCAAGAAATAACTATGCAATGTGGCTAGCTGGGTAAGGATGTGAAAGCGTGAAAAAATGAGCATACTTGGTATAACGTCAATGATTACCAAGATGGAGTATTTCCTAGCAGATTTCGGCAATCCATCAATGAAGTCCATTGCCACATGTTCCCAAGCTCTTGAGGGAATTGGCAGTGGTTGTAAGAGGCCGGAGTATGCCACATTCTCATTTTTGTAGCGTTGACAGACTTCACAACTCGGCACTTGTGTTTTAACTTCATTAGGCAAACCAGGCCAATAAAACAAGGCCTTTAATCTTTGTAGTGTTGGACCAGAGTGCCCGCCCCATGGAGTGGAATGAATATCGTTGATTAATTTTGATCTCAAATTCCCATTACCACCCACCATATTCTGTTGTGGTTCCTTAAAATCCCCCGTTGAAGGGTAACATTTGGTACTGCATTTTGATTTAAAGTGAGCTTGATGAGAAGTTGTGAAGTCTGTCAACGCTACAAAACGAGTGAGCTTGGTGAGAAATCAGACTTTTGTGGGCGACTAAAGTCGCTACAAAAGACCAGACTAAACCACTAATTATTTTTAGCAGCGACTTTAGGGTTGCTGCTAGTACTACCGTTACTAAATATTTCTTGTGACGACTCATGACAATCGCCCCAATAAATAGATATTTGTGGCGACCAAATCTGCTGCTAAAAGTAAACAAATACGCGACAAAAAATAATACAAAATATGAATTTCAAGTAAGTCGCCGATGAAAATAAGGCTTTAGTGGCGACAAAAGTTGCCACACAAACTTTAGTAGCGGCTTTAACTCGCTGCCCTCTAGAACTTCCTTGACTGTGCCTTATCTCTTTTAGCGGCGACTTTAAGTCGCCACTAATACCAACTTTTGTTAAAAAAAATAATGCAAAATAAATTTACTATTAATTATCTAATATATAATAGTAATCCATCACCAATACAAAGATAATACCAAATACATTTCTCAAGAATAGTAGTCTAAGAAATTTTCATTACTTAAGTTTCATAATACAACAAAAATACTCCATACATGTTATGGTATATACACATGAAAACAAAAGAATCACCAATATCTTCAAACTCCTTGCAATCATTCCCATAATAACCAATGTTGTCCCTGAAATCGAAATAAATAAAAATAAACGAAAGCAATGCTTCATTTTAAAAACTTAAAATTGATTTGAGAAATTCTAACACCATCTTAAAAGATCACGAGTATAAGAAATTCTATTCTTTCCGGGTATTTAGCTTTCAATAGAAATATTTTAGTCACTATCAAGGTATGTACAATAAACAATTTTAAGTAGTTGACCTTTTCATTTACTTTTTTTCTCTATGAATATAAACTGAAGCACTTACTGAGGCAGTTTACAGGGGATGTTAAGTTTGCTGAGGTCCTCGAGAAGATGGGAGCAGAAGTTACATGGACAGGGAATAGTGTCACAGTTAAAGGACCTCCGAGGAACTCTTCTAGAATGAAACATTTGCGTGCCATTGACGTGAACATGAACAAAATGCCAGATGTTGCCATGACTTACACTGTAGTTGCACTTTTTGCTGATGGTCCTACAACCATAAGAGATGGTATGGCTAGTCCTTCTTTCCTATATAAAATCTGATTGAAGCACTTTGTTTTTATTAAGATATAATTCTGAGCTGATTGGACCTGGCTCACTATTCTTCAATATGAGAGCATTTCCCTGCATAACGAGTTAAAATACCGTGATAACCTGACTAAATTGTGCAAAAAGGCTTCCATGAAATACAGAATGCGATATGTTATATTACATGGACTTGGGTATGGGTATCAGTTGTGGGAATATATCCTTAACTGTTGGGCTCGATTTTGTATCAAGTTTCTAAATATTTTGAAGGATCCATACAGAGTACCCAAATCCATGTGCTACCCTTTTGGGTACGTTCAAGCAAATGAAGGGTTTTGAACAGACTAAACAAGGCAGTAATGGTAGGAAGTAGGACAACCTGAATTCTCAAGTGTCACTGCATATTTAAAGAAAACCTTGAATAACATCAGACACCGAGACTTGTTAATAAAAGGTAAATAAAGTTCATAATAGCACCTAAGATTATTTTCAATTCAATTTTAGTTTCACAGTTGCATGAAAATGGACATAAGCAAGATAATTTATCATTCTTTACATTGATAAGCTATCTGTTACTTATTTATTCTCGTTCTTAACATTATATTTATTTTTGCAAGCATCTAGATAATTCTAAGAGCATGCTTTCCATGTAACTTCATCTTTTGATTAGTCTTTACGTAGCATATAGCTATGTAATTCAGAACCTTCTATTAGAGATACGTTTATTGCTACAAAATAATCCAAGATTGTGGAATCACGACATGCAAAAGAGCAAAACAAAATCGAAGGCAATTATGGAAAAAGACAGAACACATTGGATACACAAACTAGCATATGATTTCTCATAAGCAAAGCAACAAGCCTTCATCTCAATGAGGGTAAAAAATCACTTAAAACTGAAGTTATCTCTTTTACTTTCTCAAGATAGCAGTGACTAATAAGGCTCTTACAACTTATATGTGTAGTAAATTTCATTAGCAACAGAAAAACAAGACACATAAGCTTACCTCAGTGGCAGTAGGATGATTTGATGAAATAGTCTTACTAGCCATATATAGAGACTGAAGACGAGAAATAACTCGAAGGACCACAGAAGTAATCCTTCTAAAACTGGTAATAAGTTTCAGCAGATTAAGGGGGGGAATGGGTAATCACATAAAAATAGTGTTCTCAGATGAAAACAGCCATACTTATAGATAGTGGCACTTGTTTAATGAAGACTTCACGTGGATACGAAAGTAATGCTAAAATCCAAAAATTCACTAAGGATTGTTACTAAACAGTGAACAAAACAAATAAAGCGATATAAATAAATGAAGCAAAGTTCAAGAAGGGACTTGAAGGATTCATTCTTTTTCTGGAACATGTTAATTAGATCGAATTACTTAAATAACTTGCATCCATGGAAATTCTACTAATTTGTATCAAGCACATATTAATGAAACCAACTAATGAATGGTTTAAAACTAATTTTCCACAAAATGTTGAGCTGCTCTAAATTCAAGTGACCAAGCCCTTTTGATAAAGACATACCATCTAACTGTTAAAATGTCTAACAACTACAAAGAAAATCATGAATTTCACAAAGTTCACAGTCATAGAAGGAGCAAATCGTAGATAATACAGCACCGTTAAAAAAACTGAAGTTAATAAGAATATCAAAGTTTATTTTTTCAATAAGACACCTCAAACATATTAAATCTAGAAAAGGCAATGGAAAAGATGGAATGAGTCCCTGAAAAGAAAATTTACTACCACCAAATAACTGCATTACAACTCTTCCTAATTCTAACCTCAGCCCAAAATAGGAATAACTTAAAAAGGTTATAAATGCAATAGAAATTGAAACGGTATCACAAATAGCAAATGAGAAAAACAGTAAATGTTCTTTGGCTCATAAGTAATTAAAGCTACAAAAAATAGACATAGATAGAGGAACAACAAGAAGAAAAAACTTGGATTCTCAAACAATCAATGTACTGAAGGCGCCAACACGCACGCATTTATTTATTTACTTTTGAGTCCATATACATTTGAACATAAGGGAAACACAACAAGAAAAAGATATAATTATAGAAAAATCAGTAATTCCTCCATAAATTGCTCGAATAATCTGAACAACACAACTGAAGAGTTATAAACCTAAAACTTTCATCTCAAAATTACATCTAATGATTTTAGGGTTGAATATGTTTGTGTATACTCTTGAAATATTGATATCAGTAGTTAGGAAAACAATCTTACCTTCCTCATTCGATAAAGAATAGAAAGAGACGGGAGACGTACAAATTCCTTGAGAGGTGAAGCTAGGGCAGAGGAGATACGGATTCCTTCGAAAGAGAGCAAGATAGTTGTTTATACAAGAAGGAGAAGAAGTGCGAACTATCGACGATTACAATCGCTGGCCACGGCAGTAAACTAGATCTGAGAAGAATGAGGGGTTGTAAGGGCTAGGGTTTTGTTCTTCGTTGGTTAAATTGGGGGAACACTGAAAGGAAGAGAATAGACAAGAAATGAAACTAAATGAGAGTCTTACTTATTTCTTTTGGTGCGGTGTTAATTTTTTTTTTTTTAATTTTAGGAAAAAGATTTAGCAACAGTTGAAATATCACAACAGAAGGTTTACTTATTGGGGCGACTTAGTTGCCTCTAAATATCCTTTAGTGGCGACTTTTGACTGATCGCTATAAATACATTGTCAGCCAAAAATATTGTTGACGAGAAAGAGAGAATAAGGCATATTTGTGGCGATATATTTTTAGTCGCCACTAAAAATTATATTGTAGTGGCGCATAAAACAGTCGCTACTAAATATGTCAATATTGTGGCAAGTATTTGAATGGCCACAAATAGTCGCCACAATAAACCTGGTTTCTTGTAGAGCCATTTGCTCCATTCCGATGGTTGGTGACCAGTCATGCACCTCAAGTATGTTTCCAAACATTGGTTCAATCTTTCCGATTGCCCATCGATTTGAGGATGGTAAGCAGAACTCATCCTCAACTGCACCCCCAATCCTTTAAAGATTTCTTTCCAAAATGTGCTTACAAAAATAGGATCCCTATCCGAGACAATTGGACTGGGTGACCCATGTAACATGCAAATATTATCAAGAAACAACTATGCAATGTGGCTAGCTGGGTAAGGATGTGAAAGCGCGAAAAAATGAGCATACTTGGTATAACGTCAATGATTACCAAGATGGAGTATTTCCTAGCAGATTTCGGCAATCCATCAATGAAGTCCATTGCCAATGTTCCCAAGATCTTGAGGGAATTGGCAGTGGTTGTAAGAGGCCGGAGTATGCCACATTCTCATTTTTGTAGCGTTGACAGACTTCACAACTCGGCACTTGTGTTTTAACTTCATTAGGCAAACCAGGCCAATAAAACAAGGCATTTAATCTTTGTAGTGTTGGACCAGAGTGCCCGCCCCATGGAGTGGAATGTATATCATTGATTAATTCTAATCTCAAATTTCCATTACCACCCACCATATTCTGTTGTGGTTCCTTAAAATCCCCCGTTGAAGGGTAACATTTGGTACTGCATTTTGATTTAAAGTGAGCTTGGTGAGGAGTTCTTGTGCTTTAGCATCATTTTGGTAGCTTTCAATCACCTTTGACATCCACTTAGGTTGATTTGTGGACCACCTGAAACACTCTTTTTCACCTATTTCTTCGAATCTCCTTGATAGAGCATCTGCTGCCAAGTTCTCAGCTCCCTTTCTATATTGGATCTCATATGTTAGTCCCAACAATTTTGTAACCCCTTTTTGTTGCAACAAAGTAGTGATCCTTTGGTCTCTTAAGAATTTGAGACTTAAATGATCTGTTTTGTTCACAAAAGGTCTAGGCTGAAGATAATGCCTCCATTTCTTCACCACGATCAGTAATGCTATGAGCTCTTTTTCATAAGTAGAGAGTCCCAGGTGTTTCAGACATAAGGCCTGGCTTAGATAAGCTATGAGTCTGCCATTTTGAGTCAAAATTGCACCTACTCCCTTACCACTAGCATCGACCTCAATCACAAAAGGTATTGTGAAATTTGGCAAAGCCAATAGTGGAGTGTTTCCCATTGCTTGCTTCAGTTCATTAAAAGCATTTGTGGCTTCTTCATTCCAATGAAAGTTCCCTTTTTAAAGCAGACTTGTGAGGGGTGTTGATACCCAAATTTTCTCTCATATATTATATATATATATATATATATATATATATATATATATATATATATATATATATATATATATATATATAGTGCATATGCATTATGCATCATCATTTGATTATAAGCATACACAAGTATTTTTCCATAATTTTTCATAATTTTTAAAGACTTTAAACTAATTTATTTATGCATTTTATTATATAAATATGCAATAATTATCCCCCAAATTATTTTTGTGATGATTTAATCATCTAAACTTATCCTTTATACCAGCATGAGGTTTTAAATATTTTTCAGTGCATTTCTTATAATTACATTTGCATTGTTAAGGTTAATTGCATATTTTTGCAATAATAGCCCATATGCATGTATAATTACATTATTTATGCAGAAAATGACTTTTTATATTTTCTTAATGCTAAGTAGTTATTTTCCATCATTTTGGTGCACAAATATTTTTGTTATTTATTAATTACTTTTATAAATTATTTATTTATTAAATATTGGGTATTTAAAAACTAGCCTAAAAATCCACTTATTTTTGGACCTAAACTACTCAGTCCCAGCCTGTCACGATCCGAAATCCCACCTTCAGGTCGTGATGGCGTCTAACGTTAAACTCGCTAGACAAGCCAACATTTTAAATGAATTAACATATTAACATATTAACAATTAAAAATAATAAACGTTAACTAGAAGATCATGATAAAAATACAGAGGTTTATTAGATTCTAAGACTAAAATAGCCAATCTCGTACAAAAATCCCATTAAGTACAAAACCCAGAAATGGAGTCACAATCTCACGAACCAGACTAAGATTTGGCTAAAAACAACAGTCTGAAATAAAGTGGTACATCTGTCTGAAAATACACAAAATGACAGAAAGAAAGTGTGATGACCCAAGGGGTCATTTTATGAATTTAGACTCCGTTCTAGACTTATTAGCCATACAAAAAAATTAATTTTAACTACCTCAATTTTTGTGCGCAGCCCAGGCGTGAAACCGGAAAGCTTTTATGTGAAAGTATAAGAAATAATAATTTTTAGAATTAAAAATTTGGTTTTAGTTGACTTGAGTCAACATTTTGAGTAAACGGACTCGGATCTATATTTCGGTGATCCCGAGAGGTTCGCAGTAAAATATGGGACTCGGGCATATGCCCGGAAATGAATTCCGAGGTCCCAAGCCTTAGAAATCAATTTTTGAAAGAAATTATTTTGTTGAAATATTTATGGAAAAAAAAAAAGAATTAATGTTTAAAATCATTTGTAGGGCCTGTATTTTGGTTCCGGAGCCCGGTACAGATTTTTTATGATATTTAGGCCTTGCCTATGAAATTTGGTAAAAAACAGAGTCCGTTTGACGTGATTCGGACATCCGGTTGAAAAGTTATGAACTATAAGTGTTCTTGAGGAAAATAATGAGTTTTGAGGTTTAATTCGTTGTTTTACATGTTATTTTCATGATTTGATCGCACGAGCAAGTCTGTATGATGCTTTTAGACTTGCGTGCATGTTTGATTTAGAGCCCTGAAGGCTCGGGTGAGTTTCAAATAGGTTTGGGTTGTGTTGCGCTCGTTCTTTCTTATGCTTCGACGTCATTTTTTCGAGCATAAATGATATCATATTAAACAAATGAGCTCCGATTTATGTTTTGAATGAAGTATTAGATCTGTATCGTAATTACGGACTCATAGCAAAAAGAATCATCGAATTTGGACATCGTATAAGGGTTTTATGGGCATTTTACTAAGGTTGACAAATTTTTTTCAGATTAATTACGAAATTGCCTCTGACGGCATATTAAAAATCTGCACTAATTGCAAATATTAAAACCTACATATCTCCTTCATTATAAGGCCAAATTGAGTGATTCAAAAGCCTAACTTGACGAGAATTTCACAAGAAATCTATTGGACACAAAAAAATCGAGTTTGGGGATCGTTTGGCATGAGAAACGAGGCAGAATAGCTGGAAGAAAAATAAATACAAAACGGGTAGACTTCTTCTTCAAATTCGAACCCCACAGCCCTAGGAACGAATTTCTTCACCAAATATCCCCAAGTCATAGATACTCAATTCTGAACTTTACTTCTTCAATTACCCATTGTTTTTCATCACTTTTGAATCAAAAACTAAGAATTTTCATGGTAAAAATTGAGGGTTTGGGCAGAATTAGGGAATTTTATAAAAATCTAATATTTACCTCGAATTGAGGTTGGATTTCGAAATTAATTGTATATTTGGGTTCGTGGGTGAATGGGTAAACGTAGTTTGGTCCGAACCCCGAGTTGAGACCAACGGGGCCCAGGGTCGGGTTTTCAATTTTTTTTAGAAAACTTAGGAAAAATTATATTTTTCAATAAAGTTAGTTCCTTTAGCATTAGTTAATGATATTAAGTTAATTGTGATTAGATTCGAGCAAGTTAGAGGTGAATTCAAAAGAAAAAGCAATAATTGAGCAGCGAGTGGCCTGCGAAATTGAGGCAAGTGTTTGGTCTAACTTTGGCTTGAGGGAATAAGAATCTTCACTTGTTTGCTATGTGAAATGCATGGGCGTGGTGTATAGGTGTGGTGACGAGTATCTATGCACCACCCAAATTGTTGTTATACATGATCCCTTTTTCCGTTCCCCACTTATTCGATCATTGTTTTAACTGTTACATGTTCATTATTGTTTCTATGACTAATTGGCCTTGTTGAATTGTTGTTAGTTATTGTTGTGACTATTTGGAAAGAGTGTTGGTTGTTTGAGTTGGTTTCCTTATGATATAAACATGGTTGAGAGGTTGGCATTGTTTTTATGAAATAAATACATATATTTTGATAATCCTGTTGGTTTCATGGTTGAGAGGTTAATGATGAAGTCATGAGAAAAAAAAGCAGTTTATTATTTATAATTGTTGAGGTTCGCGTAGTTATTGGGTTTCATGGAATTATTTCCAATTGTTGTTGCAAGTATGTTAAAAATGTTGGATGTTCTCTTGAATTTATTATAGTATATAAATACTGAGTTGGACTGACAGCGTTACGGTATTTACTTATATTCTGGTTAGTTTTATTGTGAAATATTATTGGTTAAAGCTTACGAGCTATATGATCTTCTGTTGAAATTGTGGAAAGAATAGTATTGTGAGAGGCTTGGCCTGAATCGTGAAAGTTGAAATAGATAAATAAATATATATGACTGTGATAAGGGTGGACATGAGAAATAAATATATATGATTGTGATAAGGGTGGACAGGAGAAATAAATAAATATAACTGTGATAAGGGTGGACAGGAGAAATAAATATATATGACTGTGATAAGGGTGGGCAGGAGAAATAAATATATATGACTGCAATAAGGGTGGACAGGAGAAATAAATATATATGACTACGATAAGGGTGGACAGGAAAAATATAAATATATGACAGTGATAAGGGAGGATATTTACATTTATATTTTACTGATTTGTTTTTTTAGAAAAGGAGAATCAAAGTTTTGAAAAGCTAAATGACTATTTTTACTGTTTTGTTTTTGGGAAGACAAGGATTTGAAACTTTCTATTTTATATTACTATTTTCATATTTTGGTGCTACTTTTATTCAAAGATAGAGCTTGAAAAACTTGGAAATTTTGAGGATTTTGTTATAGTTGAGGCTTGAAAGAGGCGGTTGTGTTATTTTATTATTATTGCAGTATTTGAATTGATGAGTTTAGATTTCCTTCATGTTTTACAATTGTTGTCTCAGATATATTTTCTTGTTCGTGTAGAACTGTTTTATGGTGTTATCGTATATATATTAATATCACAGGTTTATTGTTAAAAGCCCCGCCTTAGCCTCGTCACTACTTCGCCGAGGTTAGGCTCGGCACTTACTCAGCACATGGGGTCGGTTGTACTGATACTACACTATGTGCTCTTTTGCACAGATCCAGGTACTAGTCAGCAGTAGAGAACCTCAGGACGACCACCGATTCATTTGGAGATACAAGGTACATCTGTCGGCGTTCGCAGATTCCGAGGGTCTTCTCCTATTTTACATACACTGTTTTATATTATTCAGAACAGTTACACTATTTATTTCAGCCATTATTTGTATTATTCCTTAGAAGTTCGTGGTTTGTGACACCAGACCCTGAGGTAGTCTTGAGTTGTTTACATAATTGGTTCGTGGTTCGTTTTTATTCAATTATTTATTATTTTATCTTTTGAAATCATTAAATTAAGTTTACTTTAAATTTATTGATTGATGCTTAAGAAAATAATCAAAGGAAATTAGCTACTCGAATTCTAACATTGGCTTGCCTAGCAAGTGTGGTGTTAGGCGCCATCACGATCCCTTAGGTTGGGAATTTGGGTCGTGACAAGTTGGGCACTAGGTTTCTTAGGCCTCACAATTCACGAACAAACTTGGTAGAGTCTAAAGGATCGGTATGGAGACGTATGTACTTATCTCAGAGGCTATGAAGTTAGGAACAATTTCACTTCTATTCTACTCCATCGTGCAAATTTATTCGACCATTGATGATTGAACTTGTCTATTCTTGTCCTCTCACAAATCTTGACAACATGCGAAGCGTCTACAACCGGACAAGAGATGAAGCCCCAATGACAACTACGATTAAGGGGAGAGACATAAGCAGAGCTCATTCTAAAGCTCGAACATCTGCACCTATTGTACAGTCTCAAATGGATCTAGACGCGAAAGTTCTAGCTCAGTCGGTACATATTGGAGTAGCCCATATCCCAGAGGGATTTATAGTTACTTCAGTACTACATAACAAGGGAATAGTTGAAAGCAACGGAGTTGATGTATATGAGTTGTGAATTTTAACATTTTGGACTATCAGGCATTGTGACCTAGGACTTCGTGCCAAGTAGGGAAGTCCATTGTCAAGGAATAGATTACGGGGTCATGTGTTAGATCGGTTTTGGATTGGAATGTATAAGGCCGGAGATGTTGCAAGATATAAAGTTGGGAATTACGGTATGCCAGTCTCCTTAATAACCCTATACCTCAGTACCAAAGGAGTTATTCGAACAACTTTAAATCTACAGAAGGTCTACTCAGCGTGGAAGTCACAGTTGCGGATTTTGGGGTGCTCCAGAGGGAGTACAGTGGTTGACGAGCTTCTAGTCTATATGGTTCGTTCCAAGAATTATTTGTGTAGAGCTTTACTTTTGTGATCATTGTGTGTCAATAGAGATGAGAGCTACCCCAAAAGAATAATGAAAAATATGAATAAATGAGGTAGCTCAGCAGTGTTGAGTCAACATAGTAAAAGAAGAAGTTGGCCGCCGGTGTTTGTGGCAAGCCTATGAAGAGGACGACCAGCCAATGCAACATCAATTACTTGACTCAGTTCTCATAAATGCTTTTGAAAGAGTTTGTTTCTTAGACTCTCCATAATGTGTGGCGCTTAGGGTTTGAACGGTTGCGTCAGGACACCATCACGGTGTTAGAATATGCCATCAGATTAGATAAGTTAGCCTATCATACTCCTACGTTCATATAGCCAGAGGGCAAGTCCCCAGACTCATTAAAGGACTCAAATATGATTGTAAAATTTTGGACGACTCAGGGAAGGTTGATACTTCAATTCGGGTAGTGGTAGAAATTGTCCTAGGCTTGGGAGAGTCATATTTCATCAGAACACTCAGGCTACGTTCCCCGTTGAAGTTATAATTCAATTTACATGAACAGCTAGAGAAAAAGGGGTCAGAACGTCGAAGGTGGAGGTCAGATTCCTAGAGGTGGAGACCCAGCCAATTGATATATTTTCTATGGTATGGTTGAGGTCGTTATATCAAATGGTGCCATTACCAGAACAATCTCTAGTTATTATAAAGTGATGATTTCCTGAACTTTAATCGGTTATGCGTATCTAATAAAATTCTTCAAATATGCTCCACTCTCGAGTGAGCTTCGTAACTCAAAAAAAATATACTTATGGGAATACTTGTATTGAGAAGTTCTTTGGAGATAACTGTGTCTATCATCACGTGTTGTAATTTTGTTTAACGAAAAATATTTAAAGGAAGAAAAAGGAAGGTTTCGAGTGGCACGATGCGCATGTTGCTTGTGATTCAGAATCGAGACGAGATCCTCGCATTGTAATATGATTTGAGATGTTTAAATCGGGCTACGAGCCGCGGTGGAAGTTATGTAGGGAAGAGGTCCTTATGATGGAAATTCTTGTGTTTAAAGTCTCCCTTGTGAATTAAAACTTTACTATAGTACTGGTAGGGAGTCATGCATGTTAGGCTTATTCAACAATTTATGTATAAAATAATGATGATGATCATAATAATAAATGAATAAATAATAATAATAAAAGTAATACTAATAATAATTAATTAAATAAATAAGGAAATAAACTAATTAATTAACTGTGTATAATTTGCCAAATCCGTGTTATAATTATTGAGCTTTGACATGCGAGGTACGTGCCTCCCATGTGGCGTTAAATGAGACACGTTAAGTCAGGTATATAATTATGAGGTCTTCATGAATCGTACCTCGTCATCTGTATTGTGAAGGTTGAAAGGGGATTATTGTTAACGTGAAGCTGTTGATAATTCTGTAATTGGTTATGAACAACTATTAAGAAAATAGAGGCGGTGAGTATGGGCAGCCTTGTGTATATTCCAGTTGGTGAGAGGTTGTTAGCTTCAAACATTCAGACGTTGGCTAATCAGTTCGTGAGGTTGGATATTTCCCCCAGCAGTTTTCTAGCTCGTACAGTCGCTCGGTCTTCTCTAATCGAGCATATCTGGAAGAGGCAGGATGGTGACCCACATTTGGCTGTTCTTAGGAACACAGTTCGGCACGGTGATACCAAGCAGGTTATAGTTTGAGATGATGGTGTTTTGAGGATACAGGGTCGGTTATGTGTGCCTAATGTTGATGGCCTTCGTGAGTTGATTCTTGAGAAGGCTCACAGTTCTAAGTATTCTATTCACCCAGGGGCAGCTAAAATGTTCCAAGATTTGAGACCGCATTATTGGTGGAGAAGGATGAAAAAGGACATTGTGGCGTATGTGTCTCGTTGCTTAAATTGTCAGTAGGTAAAGTATGAGCATCAGAGACCTGGTGGTTTACTTCAGCAGATAGAGATTCCTGAGTGAAAGTGGGAGCGTATCACTATGGACTTCGTTGTTGGACTCCCACGGACTCAGAGGAAATTTGACGCAATTTGGGTTATTGTGGATAGGCTGACTAAGTCAACACATTTCATCCCTTTGGCAAGTACTTATACTTCAGAGCGGTTGGCTGAGTTATATATTCGGAGATAGTTTTCCCTCACGGTGTGCCCGTGTCTATCATTTTAGATCGAGGTACGCAGTTTACTTCGCACTTGTGGAGGGAAGTTGAGCGTGAGTTAGGTACCCGAGTTGAGTTGAGTACAACATTTCACCCTCAAACTGACGGACAGTCTGAGCGTACCATTCAGATATTGGAGGATATGCTCTGCGCTTGTGTTATTGACTTTGGAGGTTCGTGGGATCAGTTAGCGGAGTTTGCTTATAATAATAGTTATTAGTCGAGCATTCAAATGGCTCCCTATGAGGCATTATATGGTAGACGGTGTAGATCGCCAGTTGGATGGTTTGATCCTGAAGAAGCTCGGTTATTGGGTACAGATTTAGTGCAGGAGACCTTAGATAAGGTCAAGATTATTTAGGAAAGGCTTCGTGCAGCTCAGTCTAGGCAAAAGAGTTATGCCGATCGTAAGACTCGTGATGTGGCATTCATGGTTGGAGAGAGAGCATTGCTTCGGGTATCGCCCATGAAGGGTGTTATGAGGTTTGGAAAGAAGGGTAAGTTGAGCCCTAGGTATATCGGGCCGTTTGAGATTCTTGATAGAGTGGGGGAGGTAGCATATAGACTTGCGTTTCCTTCAGGGTTATCCTCAGTTCATCCTGTATTCCATGTGTCTATGCTCCGGGAATACCATGGTGACCCGTCCCACGTGTTATACTTCAGCTCTGTCCAATTGGACAAAAACTTGACTTGTGAGGAGGAGCCAGTAGCCATTTTAGACTGGCAGGTTCGCCAATTGAGGTCTAAGAGTTATCCTTCAGTTCGAGTGCAGTGGAGAGGCCATCCAGTTGAGGCAGGTAATTGGGAGTCCAAATCGGACATGCAGAGTAAATATCACACTTGTTTGCAAATTCAGGTAATTTTCTATGTCCGTTCGAGGACGAACGTTTGTTTTAGAGGTGGAGATTGTGATGACCCAAGGGGTCATTTTATGAATTTAGACTCCATTATAGACTTATTAGCCATAAAAAATTTAATTTTAACTACCTCAATTTTCGTGCGCAGCCCAGGCGTGAAACCGGAAAGCTTTTATGTGAAAGTATAAGAAACAATAATTTTTAGAATTAAAAATTTGGTTTTAGTTGACTTGAGTCAACATTTTGAGTAAACAGACTCGGATCTGTATTTCGACGATCCCGAAAGGTTCGCAGTAAAATATGGGACCCGGGCATATGCCCGAAAATGAATTCTGAGGTCCCAAGCCTTAGAAATCAATTTTTGTAAGAAATTATTTTGTTGAAATATTTATGAAATAAAGAAAAGAATTAATGTTTAAAATCATTGGTATCGGGCCTGTATTTTGGTTCCGGATCCCGGTATAGATTTGTTATGATATTTAGGCCTTGCCTGTGAAATTTGGTAAAAAAATGGAGTTCGTTTGACGTGATTCGGACATCCGGTTAAAAAGTTATGAACTACAAGTGTTCTTGAGGAAAATAATGAGTTTTGAGGTTTAATTCGTTGTTTTACATGTTATTTTTTGATTTGATCGCACGAGCAAGTCCGTATGATGCTTTTAGACTTGCGTGCATGTTTGATTTAGAGCCTAAGGGATCGAGTGAGTTTCAAATAGGTTTGGCTTGTGTTGCGCTCGTTCTTTCTTATGCTTCGACGTCGTTTTTTCGAGCATAAATGATATCATATTAAACAAATGAGCTCCGATTTCTGTTTTGAATGAAGTATTAGATCTGTATCGTAATTACGGACCCGTAGCAAAAAGAATCATTGAATTTGGAAATCGTATGAGGGTTTTATGGGCATTTTACTAAGGTCGACAGATTTTTTTCAAATTAATTACGAAATTACCTCTGACGGCGTATTAAAAATCTGCACTAATTACAAATATTAAAACCTACATATCTCCTTCAATATAAGGGCAAATTGAGTGATTCAAAATTCTAACTTTACGAGAATTTCACAAGGAATCCATTGGGCCCAAAAAAATCGAGTTTAGGGATCGTTTGGCATGAGAAACAAGGCAGAATAGCTGGAAAAAAAATAAATACATAACGGGTAGACTTCTTCTTCAAATTTTCGAACCCACAGCCCTAGGAACGAATTTCTTCACCAAATATCCCCAAGTCATAGGTACTCAATTCTTAACTTTACTCCTTCAATTACCCATTGTTTTTCATCACTTTTGAATCAAAAACTAAGAATTTTCATGGCAAAAATTGAGGGTTTGGGCAGAATTAGGGAATTTTATAAAAATCTAATATTTATCTCGAATTGAGGTCGGATTTCGAAATTAATTGTATATTTGGATTCGTGGGTGAATGGGTAAACGTAGTTTGGTCCGAACCCCGAGTTGAGACCAAGCGGGCCCAGGGTCGGGTTTTCACTTTTTTTAGAAAACTTAGGAAAAATTATATTTTTTAATAAAGTTAGTTCCTTTAGCATTAGTTAATGATATTAAGTTAATTGTGATTAGATTCAAGCAAGTTAGAGGTGAATTCAAAAGAAAAAGACAGTGAGTGGCCTGCGAAATTGAGGTAAGTGTTTGGTCTAACTTTGGCTTGAGGGAATAGGAATCCTCACTTGTTTGCTATGTGAAATGCATGGGCGTGGTGTATAGGTGTGGTGACGAGTATCTATGCACCACCCAAATTGTTGTTATACATGATCCCTTTTTCCGTTCCCCACTTATTCGATCATTGTTTTAACTGTTACATGTTCATTATTGTTTCTATGACTAATTGGCCTTGTTGAATTGTTGTTAGTTATTGTTGTGACTATTTGGTAAGAGTGTTGGTTGTTTGAGTTGGTTTCCTTATGATATAAACATGGTTGAGAGGTTGGCATTGTTTTTATGAAATAAATACATATATTTTGATATTCCTGTTGGTTTCATGGTTAATGATGAAGTCATGAGAAAAAAAAGCAGTTTATTATTTATAATTGTTGAGGTTCACGTGGTTATTGGGTTTCATGGAATTATTTCCAATTGTTGTTGCAAGTATGTTAAAAATGTTGGATGTTCTCTTGAATTTATTATAGTATATAAATACTGAGCCGGACTGACAGCGTTACGGTATTTACTTATATTCTGGTTAGTTTTATTGTGAAATATTATTGGTTAAAGCTTACGAGCTATATGATCTTCTGTTGAAATTGTGGAAATAATAGTATTGTGAGAGGCTTGGCCTTAATCGTGAAAGTTGAAATAAATAAATAAATATATATGATGGGCATTTTACTAAGATTGCCAGAATTTTTTTAGATTAATTACGAAATTGCCCCTGACGGCGTATTAAAAATCTGCACTAATTGCAAATATTAAAACCTACATATCTCCTTCATTATAAGGCCAAATTGAGTGATTCAAAAGCCTAACTTGACGAGAATTTCACAAGGAATCCATTGGACACAAAAAAATCGAGTTTAGGGATCGTTTGGCATTAGAAACGAGGCAGAATAGCTGGAAGAAAAATAAATACAAAACGGGTAGACTTCTTCTTCAAATTTTCGAACCCCACAGCCCTGGGAACGAATTTCTTCACCAAATATCCCCAAGTCATAGGTACTCAATTCTGAACTTTACTCCTTCAATTACCCATTGTTTTTCATCACTTTTGAATCAAAAACTAAGAATTTTCATGGTAAAAATTGAGGGTTTGGGCAGAATTAGGGAATTTTATAAAAATCGAATTTTTACCTCGAATTGAGGTCGGATTTCGAAATTAATTGTATATTTGGGTTCGTGGGTGAATGGGTAAACGTAATTTGGTCCGAACCCCGAGTTGAGACCAAGCGGGCCCAGGGTCGGGTTTTCACTTTTTTTTAGAAAACTTAGGAAAAATTATATTTTTCAATAAAGTTAGTTCCTTTAGCATTAGTTAATGATATTAAGTTAATTGTGATTAGATTCGAGCAAGTTAGAGGTGAATTCAAAAGAAAAAACAATAATTGAGCAGTGAGTGGCCTGCGAAATTGAGGCAAGTGTTTGGTCTAACTTTGGCTTGAGGGAATAAGAATCCTGTCACGACCCGAAATCCCACCTTTCAGGTCGTGACTGCGTCTAACGTTGAACCCGCTAGACAAGCCAACGTACACAACACTTTGACATTTATTAATAAAAAAAACGTAACAGTAATAAAGCACATTATCCTTTCAACCTCTACTGGAATATCTCAATTCCCTTAACTTTCAGCCTTTACCGAACATTTCCAAATCACCTCAAAAGTTTTTGCAACAGAAAAGTAATAATATTCTCAAAACGAATAATGAAATGATAAAGGTAACATCATCGCAAATATCCCAAAACCGGGGTGTCACAACCTCACGAACTAACTAACTGAATGTTAAATACAAAGTCTGAAAGAAATACATAATTGTCTTGGANCGACAAGGCAAGACTTGACATTAACGATAACCTGTCCTATTTTACAGCAGGTAACAGGAAATAACACAAGGCAGGAGATAAACCGACAAATAGAGGATACGGGAGCCGTAAAGGGGAACAAGTGAAATAAAGCAGTCACATCGACAGATAGAATCCATAGGAACAGTCCAACATAATCGACAACGAAACAATATAAATGTCAGAAAAGTAAACAATGGCACGGC
>ML284711.1:0-35243 GCA_005239495.1 Nicotiana undulata
AGTTGAGTCAGTATCAGCAGGTAAGCATATCTTCAGATTATCTTTGACTTCCAGTTACCTGCATTTATTACATTATCAGTTCAGTTTCAGCTTTCAGTATACTGCCTTACATACTCGGTACATTATTCGTACTGACGTCCCTTTTTGCCTGGGGACGCTGCATTTCATGCCTGCAGGTTCAGATAGACAGATGGGTAGGCCTCCTCAGTAAGTGTTGCCCGAGTTCAGCTTGATTTGTAAGCTCCATGCCTTTCAGAGTTGCCGAGTCTAGAACCTTATGTACATCTTGTATATATATATATATATATATATATATATATATATATATGTTATGAGTAGGCCGAGAAGCTATTCCGATCACATCATATCCATCAGTAGAGGCTTGTAGACATATCCTGTCAGTTAGTGCAGTATGTTGGGCTTGTAGGCCTTGTGGGTACATTTGGTTGGTTTGTCAGTTGTAGTAGTTATGACGGCCTTGTCGGCCCAGCTTTATATTGATACTTAGTCGGCATTCGTAGTTCTCTTGCAATGTGGCCCATGGCCAAAGTATGACATCACATGTTCATAGTTCCTTATTCGCATGTTGGTACGCAAGGATAGTGAGGCACCAGGTGCCGGTCTCGCCCCCCAGGTTCGGGGCGTGACAAAGTAGGGCGTGACAGATATATAACTATATCAGACCAGTATCTACAAAATCAAACCACATGCAACAAAAAACTCATCACTATTATTGTGACGAAGAAAACCCTAAAGCTCAGAACAACATAAACGCGACGAACAACACTAACCTTTAAAAACACATGTTCTATCCAGAATCCAATCGAAGAAAGATTGTAGCAGTGACTTAACCCCTTTCCTTGCAACTCGAACAAATCTAACAACCCGTGAAAACAAAAAATATCATGAAATATAACGACAATTTGATGTTCTAACTAGGTATAATCAAAAAACATTCATCTTATCCCTTTAATTTTAGTTGGGAAGATTGAATTTCAGACGGATTTGATGTTAGGGATTTTTCGTCAACTTGTGAATTTTTACGGGGTGGATGAAATGAACTGATAAGGAAAATAGGTTGGGGTAAATATTAGGATACAAACGACGTCGTTTATAATCGTAAAGAAGGTTAAAATAATTAATTATAATCAAACTACTAATATACTCCTAAGTCTTCATTTAAATGCATGGCATCACTAGATGGTGTGCGTATGCTACATAACATATCAGTAATGGGCGATGGCTTATAACGGTGTATAAAAAATCAGACCTAACAAATATAGGGTGGTATTGGAACATACGTAAAGATTGGGTATGAAACTTATTTATTTGGACAAGTTAAGGGAGCATTTTATGTATTATCCCTAATAATAAATCGCATTAAGGACTGCGACTTATAATGGCTGAGACATTGCGACTTATACTTTTCTCAATTTCCGCTGTTAAAAAGTCTAATCTCAACAGCTTTTGTCTTTATACCTTTCTCTTATACCCTGGAAGCGATAGAAGCGACGAATCGAAGAAGAGAGCAATATGAGCGGAGCTCAAGCAATGAAGAGAATCCCACGCATCAAATTTCCACTGAGGCACTCTAAGCCTTCTGGTATTTCATCATCCTTATATCCTCTATTTCTAATTTTTCTTTTGTATTTATGGATATTTTGATGGATTTTTCACTTGTTTGATCCCCCCCCTCTTTTTTTTTTTCTTTTTCTAATTCAGTTTTGGCTTACGTTTTAGAGCGGTATAGTATAGTTTTTCATATCCGATCTCTATTAGTTTGGGATTGAAGCAAAGTTGATTTATTTATTTTGTTTACTTATAGTTGTGTTTTGTTTCAATTAAATGATATAACTGTGAAAGAAGATGTTGGTGATGAAGGAGGTGTGTGTGTGTGTGTTGGGGATGGTGGCATAGGATACCTAATTTTGCTTGCAGTGATGAGTATTTGGTTATCAGATTTGGTCGAAATTAGAAATTGTCTGCGATTCGAGAAAAATACTAAAATTTGTATCTTTGTTATTCAAAAACTAGAACCTTGAGGTCTCAGGTTGAACCAGGAGGTTATATGTAGGCAGAGTTACCCGATAACTGTGCTGGCGAGAGGTAGCAGATACCCGGTAAAATAGTCGAGGTGTGTGCAAGCTGGCCCAAATACCATCGCCATCCAAAGAAAAACTGCAAATTAAGATCAATAGCGAGTAGTTTAACAAATAAGAAGCATCTTTTGTAGGGAAATGATACGGAAATATAACAATAATACTGCAACAATATTTGTGAGGGAAACTATTTCAGCAATATGAAATGTTTCCCAGGATTAAACAAGCCCATCTCTATTTATATAGAGGATACAGAAATCAGCAAAATTAAATATTACAAACCCAGCTATTTAAAAGAGGGGAACAAAAGAAATTAAACTACTAAACTTTAAGAAGGAAAACAACAAAAGAAAGTTGATAAGACGGAATTGGAAGGAAAGAAGTAGAAGGATTTCTTTTTCTTGCTAATGATGTTTTTCTTGTCAAATTGAGAGCCTATTTATAGGCACTTGTGCATGGATCCATATGATGAGAGGAAAGAACGTGGAAAATGCAATTGACACTTTTCAAAAGCTTCTTGCCATTTATTTCTTCCTTTCTAGAAGCCTTGCCACATGTTTTTGGTTAAGACATTTGTCACACAAGTCTTTAAAATATTGCCACAGTCCCCCACTATTTTAAAGACCTTCAAAGATAAACTTGCTGGATTTGTATGGTCCAAATGTAATAATTTTGGTGTCTTCATGACTATGAACCAAACTTAGACCAATAAAACTTAACTCATAAAATTACTAGTGAAATATACTATTTCTATGAACCAATAATTCTTATTGTAAGTCAGAGATTTTATCAATCACATTTTGACCCCGGTAATTTTGCTGTTCAACGCGGTTTTGCGCCCAATTGGCCATGCGCGTGCCTGGTTATTTATGAGAGCCCTAGAGACTAGGCCAAAATCTCATAGGAGCGGCCCACTCCACTCTCATATAGGTGAATTCATCAAGTGTATACTGCTTTTAAATACACCATCCATAAGGACTATTAATTTCATTAAGAGTTATAACTCAGCCTCTCAATTAGTAGCAGTCAAGCACTCTCTTTTAGTGCATCAGTGCCAATATCGACTTGTTATTACCTATATGAACCTACTTCATGGGATATCCAATCACATAGGTTGAGTTACCATTTCTATTGACAACATGTCGGCCTTAACCCCATCTCTTTTGAGGTTTGATGAATTAATTTTCTTCCCACAGGTTTAGTTAGAGGATCGGCCAAATTTATCTCTGACTTCACATAATCAATGGAAATTATTCCATCTCTCAACATCTGTTTTATGACATGATGTCTCAATTTCATGTGTCTACTTTTACAATTATAAGATTTATTCTTTACAATAGCTATTGCTTCTTGACAATCACAATGCATAGACACAGGAGGCAATACGTCCTTTATTAAAGGGATATTAGCTAAAAAGTTTCTTAGCCACTCAACCTCAGAACCAGCTAACTCCAGAGCTACAAACTCTGATTCCACAGTCGATCTAGCAATGATCGTCTGTTTAGCTGATTTTCACGATATTGCACCACCACCAAGGGTGAATACATAACCACTAGTGGATTTTGTCTCATCTGAATCAGAGATCCAGTTTGCGTCACTGTACCCTTCTAAAATAGAAGGAAATCCACTATATAGGATGCCATAATTCAGGGTTCCTCTCAAATATTTCATTAGTCTAGCTAATGCAGACCAATGCTCGTTGTTGGGATTATGAGTATAATTACTCAGTCTACACACAACATAGGCTATATCAGGCCTTGTAAAATTCATTAAATGCATCAGACTCTCAATAATCTGAACGTATTTAGACTGAGCAACTGAATCACCATTATTCCTTTTCAACTGAGAGTTCGCATCAAAAGGAGTGCTCACAGTTGTCACATTAAAATATTCAAATTTCTTAAGAAGTCTCTCAATATAATGTTCTTGTGACAACATTATTCCATCTTCACTCCTTATAACTTTAACTCTCAATATTGTATTTATTTTATCCAGATCTTTCATATCAAAATTAGCAGACAGAAATAATTTTGTATTTTGCACAATATTTAAATTTGTACCAAATATAAGCATGTCATCAACATATAAACATATTATTACATAATCATTGTCTACCATTTTAGTATAAACACATTTATCCACCTCAACTGAAGAAAAACCGTCTCTCAGTAAGACTTGTTCAAATTTCTCATACCACTGCTTAGGAGCTTGTTTAAGGCTATAAAGAGATTTAATTAATTTACAAACTTTATTTTTTTGTCCAGGAATGACACAACCTTCAGGTTGAATCATATAAATTTCTTCTTCTAAATCACCATTTAAAAAAGCAGTTTTCACATCCATTTGGTGGATAAAAAGCTTACGGATTGAAGCTAAGGCAATTAAAACTCGAATGGAAGAAATTCTAGTCACTGGTGCAAATGTATCAAAATAATCTATATTTTGTTTTTGAGAAAATCCTTTTGCTACTAACCGAGTTTTATATTTATCTAAAGATCCATCAGGATTAAATTTCCTTTTGAAAACTCATTAACAACTAATAGATTTTACACCAGGAGGTAAATCAGTTAAAAATCATGTATTATTTTTCTTAATAAAATCAATTTCAATTTTTATTGCCTCTTTCCAAGATTTAGCTGCCCAAGTCTTTTGCTCTTCATTGCTCATGCTTGCTTGTAACTAATATCTTAGTTTAGTTTTTTCAATTAAATGATGCATAGCGGACTTGTTTTTTCCCCTCTTGGAATTATTTTCTGTCATCACAGAACTGGGTAAAGTAGTGCGACTTGTGGATATTGTTTGTTGAAGATGGACAATGGGTTATATTGATTACTAATGCGTTTAGCTTTTAGCTTGATATAATAGGTTATATTGATCACTGATGCGTTTAGCTTTTAGCTTGATATAATAGGTTATATTGATCACTAATGCGTTTAGATTTTAGCTGGATATAATAGGTTATATTGATTACTAATGCGTTTAGCTTTTAGCTGGATATCTGGTTGCTTGCTTGTACACTTTATATTTTCTTTTTCTAAACGTGAGGTTGTTTGTTCTGCAGGTTCCACATCCCAGAATTCCCAACATCAGAAAACTTCGGCAGCTGAAGAAGCTCCTCGAACGTTTTTCTCAAGGTCCCCATCTAGCATGTCTGTTGCAGGGAAGGCTTCTGACCAACCCAAAAGAACACCAGTGTCTCAGGAGGAAATTGATTCCATTTTGGTAAATATAATAAATGGTTTTGAGCTGACATTTTCATATAGTACTTGCCATTTTCGTCGTGCCTTTAATTCAGTAAGTTCAACTGTCTAATTATTTCACTTTTTGGCAGTTGGGTGGCTGCATCTGACTTCAGGCAAATTACCTTCAATGAGACGACACAGTTCACTACTTCTGGCTTATGTTCAGTGACTTGGTGACTACCGTTTTGCGTTTATGTTTTAACTGTTGTACTTGTTGGAACTAGCGACCCTTTTCAGCTCAAATTTCTTTGATTAATGATTGTTAATAATTTGTTATGAATGGAATGGTAAAACTTGGCTTGCTCAACTACCTTGTTGAATTGATAGTCTTTTTATTTTTTGGTATAGAATGTACCCGTTGTAGACATTGCATGATAAGATTTCTCTACCATCTGGTTAGAGAGTTTTCAGATAAGGTTGTCATATGATTCTACAGGGCACTTGCACTCGAGCAGGCTGTCTCGGGTTCAAATTTCACTTCCATATACATTAATATTTGCATGTGCCTGGACGAAGAAGAGGAATCAAGCCCGCACATGAAGATAACTTGAAACAAAAAAATAATCTATGATCGCAGAATTGAGAGCCGAGGGTCTATCGGAAATAACCTCTCTGCCTTTACAAGCTAGTAGGGGTAAGGTATGCGTACACAGTACCCTCTCCAACCCCACTTGTGAGATTACACTGGGTTTGTTGTTGTTGTTGTATGATCGCAGAATTGAACATATTAAACCCCTATATATCTTTCTCGAATGTGTCTTCTGGGAAAATCCCAGCTGCAGTATTTCCTTGACTATCTTCAGCAGTCGTAGATGAATATGATTCATTTGAGGCTGACTTCTGTCGTTCCTGTTGGAGGCCTTGTTCTCCATTATAGAGTCTTCTGCCTCTTAATATCTCATATAGATCTGAATTTTGCAGTCGGGGCAGTTGAAGTTGAAGATGGAAATGTTGATGGTTTTGTTTGTAGATTTTACTTATAAATAGAAAAGTTTCAGCAAGTTGACGTTTTTACGAAATTGAAATGAATATTGATGGTTGGCTATTATCTAATTCTAAATGATTGTTTTAAGTGGAAAAATTGTTATATATTCTAGAAATATTATGCAAAAGTATAATCCTACTATTACTACCTGTTTGTTTGGATGATTGTTACTTACTGTATTGTATCGTATTGTTACTTTAATTATAGAGCTTGTTTTGATTATTACTAAAAATTTATTGTATCGTATCGCTAAATTTATCGTTCGTCACAACAAAAAAATGTCACTTTATGTAACGAGTTGCGTCGTTACCTTACTCTTTTCTCTCATTTTGCCCTTTCTTATTAAATAATCACATTTTATCATTTACCTTACTTTTTATATATATATAATAATTCTACTTCGTACCTTACTTCTTCTTTGTATATTTCTCCCTTTTGTCCACAATAAGTGATCATTTTACCTTTGCCATACCCATTAAGGAAATACGAACTCCTAGAAAAAAAGAAGATGTAATACTAAACTAACCTTAAATAATTGTTACTTGACACATTGGAATACGTAAATAAGCGCAATTTTTTGAAAAATAAAATCAATTCCTTTTTGATTATGTAAATGGATATTTATTTTTGACCAAAATAAAAATGGTAAATGATCACTTATTATGGACCGGAGGAAGTACAAGTTTATTGTTGGTGCATGATATCATGCGACAAACAATATAATATATTCAAATGCTATATACATCAAAACGATACGATACGAAACATTATGAAACGATATATAACAACTAAATATTTAAAAAAAAGGAATAGTAATTCAATTTGTTGACTAAACAGAGAAAGCAAAACTATAATGAAACTACCAACAATTCCTGTAAAACAAAATCAAATACAGATTCTGTTGTAGATATTAACAGGTCATCATGTGTCAATACAAACTCAACTGTAGATATAAAAACTTCCCTTCAGGGTATTTCCGTCATTACACACTCCAAAATTCACATTTTACTTTCCCAGCAAAACAAACCGTCGCCTCCAATATCTCTCTCGCTCATATTTTCATTTCACTTTTTATATAAACTCAACTTATACGTATCTTATACGGTTTTCTATACGTATACGGTTATCGGACGATTTGAGCGAAGGTCAAATTTCTGCAAGTTCATCGGATTTCCGGCGAGTCAACCGGTACCGTCGGCGTTTGTCGGATTGGTATTGGTTCTCTATTAACGGCGCGTGATTCTAGTGGGAATGTATATAAGTGTGATGTGGAGGTACTTTTAGGATTTTGGATAAAAAAAAGCTTAATTTTGGGGAATTTTACAGTTGCTTCTGGAATTTTTTTGCGTGTTAACGTTTCTGCAAATTTGTGAAATTTCCGGCGATTTAACTGTCATCGACAGCGGTAGTCTGCTGCGAATTGGATGTCTAGCGGCGGCGCATTAATGAATTTTATGCGTGTAGTGGTGCTGTTATACTTCTTCGGTTTTGAATAAAAGAAAAAGGCTTTAGGAATTTGACACCAACGCTTCGAATATGAGTATTGTAGTGGTGCTGTAATACTTTTAGGGTTTTGAATTAAGCAAAAGGCTATATTTGGGGAATTTTAGAGTTATGTCTCAAAGTTCGAAGCAGAAATCGCACAAGCAGAGTAAACACAGTGCTAAGGAGAGTAGAGACTGTTCGGATTTTGACGAGGATATGAAGATGAAGGAGAGGAGTAGTAAGGAGGAGAGTTCAGCAACTTCCGTTGAGACGCGTAAAGCCTCTGGTAAAGATCTGATTAGCTATGGAAATGGTGAAAGCAAAGAAATGAAGGGAGAAAGTTTGAAAATTGATGCTGAGAAGGGATTAAAAGAAAAAGAAATGAAGAATCTGGCTGATTCTAAGAGTAAAAGTAGTAAAAGGCAGGAGAGTAGTAGAGAGAAGAAAGAGGAGAATGTTGTTGCCTCATTGGTGGAGAAAGAGGACAGTAAGAGTGGAAGGGTAGCAAAGAGGAAATCTGAGAAGGATTCGCTCCGGAAAGCGGGCAAGGATTCGAGGGAAGTAAAGGAAAAGGAGGTAGGATTATCAGAAAAAGAGAAGAAGAGTCAAAACAGTTTTAAGAGGCAATCAGGGGATTCTGTTGATGAGAAGCAGGGCAAAAGAGGTAAAGAAAATGCTGGTAAGGTGACTTATCTGTGTGTTTTTTGTGATTGGTATTTTTGTTTAGGTAAGCATTATGTGGTGCTTGGCTAGGTTTTGGTACCCCAAAGCCCCCTTTGCCTTTTGAGTAAAAGTTCTCCTAGGTTTCAGTTAGCAGTAATATTTTGGTAGTACGAACAACAATTCAATTGAAATCCTATGTTGCTTAAGTGGTAAGCATTGCATTTCTTGTTGAATTCTGCATACCTAATTATGAAAGGTTGAAACTTTAATGCTTTTCCAAGACTGGAGGATGGCTTGTTTTAGTTATATTTGAATTTGAATTAGAAGGAGCTAGTATGTAGTTACCAGCAGTGGTGAGAAACCGAACCTAGAAACCTCCTCTGCTTTGAGTATATTGTCACTGGTGCTTAGAAAATGGTATGTGGTAAATGCCAGATTTATTTCGTTTTTGATGGATTGCTACGTTTATTTTTATACTTCGTAGAAAGTTCACAAAGGAAAATAATGAAAGATAACAAACACAAGAGTTTCATATAGATGGAAAATCAACTTTTAGATCCTATGTAACAAAAGAGAACAAAAGATACATGCAAAGAAACAAAGATAAATAAATAATGATCTGAACTTTACGAACATGACCGCGAATGCATAAGTTCCAATGATCTGGTATGAAGCTAAAGGCCACCGACTTTAGCTTGTGTTACAACTGCATGTAACAGTTTTGATGTTACTTTGACTTGGACTCAATAATATCTCTATCAGTATACGTGTATTATGTATGTAATGCATGTATTTCGATATCATCTTTCATGTATGTAAGGTGTCTACTGTGCATTGTTATTCTACATCATTGGTCAAATTGTTATGTGTTGGTTAGTCTTTTGTTTTTTTTTCTTTAATGAGAAATTACTGAGTGTTACCTTTAAAATCTTTTCAATTTTGTTGGATTTTGTAGAGTGGTCTACACAAAATGAGTTATATAATCCTGAGGTGGAGAAGGAAAGTGAGAGAAGGTCACGGAAGAGAAGAGAAGGCTCTGGTGATCGAGACAAATATGTAGATGTTTTAAACGAAAGTGATAGTAGACGGTTGTCATCCAGGTGGGACCGTAGTAAAGATGAAAGGCAGAGAGATGGAAAACATAAAGATGGATATGGAGATAAGCATCAGCATGGTGGTAAAGATGACAAGGATAGGGATGCTATGTATTTAGAGGATGTGGACAAGGATAGAAGACAGCATGACGGAAAAAGTCGGGAATATAATGATAGAGATGGTCGACATAGAGAGGGTAAGTACCAGGAGGATGGTGAAATAGATAACGGGCACATGCATGAGAAGTATCTTAATGATGGTGACAGAGATAGTAGGCGCAAGAATGATAAGCATCACAAAGATGGTGAAAGGGAGAGGAGAGATAGGGATGACAAGTATCGTGAAGATAGCGATAAAGATGATAGGCATAGGGATGATAAGTATCGAGAAGATGGAGAAAAAGATGGCTGTCACAATGAAGATATATATCATGAAGATGTTGAAAGAGATGATAAGCAGAGGAATAGCAAGTGCAGAGAAGCCAGTGAAAGAGATAGTAGACGCAGGGATGACAAGCAAGCAGATGAAAATGAAAAAGACAAGAGACTCAGGTATGCAAAGTACAAGGATGAACGTGATCCAAGAGACCGTTTAGGTGACAGGTCTGGTGCTAAGCATCCAAGGGATGAGAGTTATGCTGCTGATTTGCAGCCTAGAAAGTCAAGTAAGCATGAAGGCAGCCCTGGTTATGATGATCTAACAAGGTTTAAAGATGACAGAGGAAGAAGTAGAACCGGTGCGAAAGAGGACATTGGTGATATTAGATCTCGAAGTATTAAAGAACTACGATCTGATGCAGAGAAGAGATCCATGAGCAGTGCTACGGTAGACTTGGTTACTGAGAGTGGAAGGTCCATCTCCAGGAATGCTGAAATAGAACTTGTTCCGAGCAACAACAGACGCTGGACTTCACCTAGTTCTGGGTCTCATGCTACAAGGGATTATTACAGGCAAGTTTATCAGTTTACTCACATGATGCCATGAAAATGAAAAGAATGATAGATGTGCATGGGCATAGTTGTTTGTGTTCTTTATTAGAGCCGATACTGAAATCCTTGGTTGTGGTACATGGAATGATCATTCTAGATATTTTTGGACCCCTTCTATTATTTTTCTCTGTTTTTTAGGGGAAACTTGTATTCTGTACCACATTAATCAAACTTCTCTCATTCTTTTTAGTAACGAAATGACTATTTCGAACGATAGTGACAATCCCTGGAGTAAAAGGAATATGTAGTGGCACTAAAGTTGGTATTTCCTGGAATTTCTGCCTGATCAGTGGGATAATTGAGATGTTGGATGGACCTCTTTGCGATGTAGGAATGCCAGAAAAGTAATTAGCCCTTTATATAGCAAGAAATTTGTTCTGGAAGGTTTTTGGCTGATCACTGGGATAATTGAGACATTGCCGTTATAGTTTTTCTCATTAGTTTTGGCTGCAAGTCATAATTAGCTTCTTGGCCTTTTCCCCCGAAAAGGTAAATAACTTATTGGCAGTTTTACGCCACGTTTAGTTAGAAGTTCCGGGCAGGTGATTCTTTGAGCTTATGGTTCCTGGCTCGAATGGCCGTCTGATTGGCACACTGCTGTGCATTATACCGGAGAATCAAAACATCATCCTTTGATAATCTCTATTGATCATAAGCCAGTCACTTAAGTATTGTCTAATGAACATTTTCTGCTTTTCTGCCAAATTGCTCATTCTCTGGTCATTAATTTCTTGTGTATAACTATGTGTTTCCTTGCTTTATTATTTTGTGCACATTCTGACATTTTCGGCCCTTCTTTCAACTACCAGGTTTTCAAAGCAAGATGGATCTAAACACAAGGATTATCCTTATGAAGAAAGGGTTCGACATGGCGTCACTAGAGATTATGCTGGTTCTGCTGGAGCAGTGGAGAAAAATTCCTCTTCTCGGAAAACGGAGAAACTGATGCAAAGGGAAGACAATATTCTCGGAGAATCTTCAGCTGAAAGGCGTTTCAAATCAGATCTTCGCAGTTCTCCTTTACAGCAGATGGATAAATCCCCTTCATCAGCAAGCTATGATAGGAGACACTCAAGTAGATCAGAAGTATGGAGGACCCTTGAAGCTGAGGAATCAACACAGAGGAGTGGTGGCTCCAGGGATGTAAAGGAAGGCAGAGGAAGCCGTGACTTGGCTGGGAAAGCACCCACAGGTGATGACTTGTCCTTCACAGACGGAGATAATGTCTCTGTTTCTTCACCTTATACTAGAAGGAGTCACTTCTCTGTCAATTCAAAGTCTGTGTTGCCTGCTCCTCCCCCCTTTAGGTCAGGGAGTGACAGCCCTTTAATTTCTGGCTTTTCAGAGGATGATGGTAGAGGGAAGTCAAACAACCACCACAGAAGAATTAATGATCCTAATATTGGAAGAATGCAAGGACATGGTTGGAAGAGGGTTCCAAACTGGCCGTTGCCTGTTGCAAATGGGTTCATGCCTTTCCAACATGGTCCCCCTCCTGTTGGTTTTCATCCAATGATACCGCAGTTCCCTACACCGCCAGTATTTGGTGTGAGACCTTCAATGGACTTGAGTCACCCTGGAATTACTTACCATATACCAGATGCTGACCATTTTCCTGGTCATGTTCGACCCATGGGTTGGCGAACCCCGGTTGATGGTTCATGCGGTCCTCCAATGCATGGGTGGAATGCTAACGATGCTGTTTCTGGTGAAGAAGCTCGCCTTAACGGCAGACCAGTCTGGGACCAGCCTAGGACACTCTCAAATAGTGGTATGAGTTGGGAGACAAGTGATGCGTGGAAGGGGCCACTAACGGGAAGCAGTGTGGAGCTTCCATCTGGTTCACAGAAGGAGGACTATTCAGTTCAGGAAGAGGAGTCAGCTCAACCAGTTCAGAGTGAGCAAAAGCAGACTGATGCAGATGATCAAAGCAATGACATCAGTCAGCCCAGGGGTGCTCTTGGAGAGAGTACGTCTGAAAATGTGAAGACTACTCCTGAAGTGCAACCAATTGAGGTGAAGCCATTGGAGAAAGATGATTCTCTTCTTTGTCATGTTTACCTCTCGAAGCTTGATATATCTGCAGAGCTTACAGAGCCTGAGTTGTTTGATCAATGCATAAGTTTAATCGATGTCGATAAGAAAACGACATCTTATGTTGATGATTCCAGAATTTTGTTCTTGGAGGTAAGGGGAGCCAAAGTTATTTCTCTGCTTATTCATTGTCCTCATTTTTGAAATCATAATAAGCTTTCTTTTTCCTGTGACAGGGGCATGTAGTAGCCTCCATAACGACACCAAATGAATTTTCAAGTGGTCCACCTTTTGCTGTTATGACTGATTCTGTTTTTCAGGTACTTTATCCTATGGTACATATGCACATGTCCTTTGAAAAAGAAGTATTTCGATCAACTATATCTTTGACATACTATCTCAGTCATGTCTTCTTAGTTGTGTATTGGTAAAGTTGTCCGGCTCTTCTTAGCTGTGAAACGGAATTAATGAATTTACTTCTCTTTTTTTTGGTTAGGTATAAATATGTATCAAATTTCTCATATAAGCGTAAAGTTGCACCATTTAATTTGTCTATTGCATGATTTCCAATTGCAGAAAGCCCTATCCCTTTACCAGGAGAGAAGAGAAGTTGAAGTCATGAATTGCAATAAGTGGTCATTTCCTTGTCAGGAGGGAGAGGCTTATCCAGGAAATAAGTTCGAGAATTTCAGTTCAGAATGCGCTGAAACTACGGAGCCTGCCATGGCTGGGAACATGCCAGAAGAAGATGGTGATCTGGTGGTTGTAGGTTCTTCAAAATCAAGCTGTCCTGAGACATCAGAGCCAATGACCGTTGACGGAGAGGAGAAATCTGAATTTCCTCTTTCCACAGCGGAAAGAGTTGGGATGGAAGGGGAAACAGTTCTGGGTGTAGCCGAGGAGGGAAATCCTCTGTCTGCTGAAGAGGTGGAAGGTTCTTCTGAGCCTCCAACTGAGATGTCTAAAGATTTGATTAGGAGCAATGATTCCGTAGGGAATTTTTCTGATGATTTTAAGAAGGAAAAGGAGATAGTTGATGCTAAATGTGATCCTTTGCTATTGCCCTATGTGTCTTCTGAGGCGTTTGAGGCAGTGATGCCAGAGTCAATTGAGTTTGGGTCAGTAAATTTAAGTCGGATACATCATTCTCCTGAAAGTACACATTGAGACAATTTATTTTGCCATAAGTTTTTGAAATGCCGCTCTTTCTCTTATTATTTTTCTGCCTGCTGCTATTAGCTTATAAATGAAATATCTCTTGAAAATGCTTTTTCCCCATTTATTGAGCCTGTTTCATGCAAGGAACTATGGTCCCTAAGGCCTCATTTGTTTTTTTTAAGATTAAGACCTCTGAATCTGAATACACATTTGAATATCAAAATGTGTATTAATAAGAATCTGAATCTAAATATATTAAGATGTGCTAAGATCTGAATAGAAATAATTAAGACTGATTGATTTTTAACATTTGAATGTATAATGTATCTTTATTTAAAAATTAATAAACACAAAATTCAATTGGAATACTAACTAATCTAATATTCTATCAATAAAATATATGATTTTTTAAAATATGGTAGTTGTTGTTGGTGATGGCTAACGGGTGAATGCCGACTAGAGGCAGTGGTTGGTGGTAGTTTTGGTTGATGATGGTGGTTCATGCTAGTAGCTAGTAGTGATTAGTGGTGGCGATTATGATTGAGGATGGTGGCGGTGATAGTTAATATTGGCGGGTGGTGGTAGTAGTTGTGACTGAGAAAGGTGGTGGGCGGGTGGTGGTAGGTTATAATAATGGGCAGTGTCGGCTGTGGTGTGAGGTGGTCAGTTGTGGTAGATGAGGTGGATGAGTGTTGATTATGAGTGAGAATGATATATGGTGATCGCAATAGTGGGTGGTAATGGTTGAGGATGTTGGTGGCGTGGTGGGGGTGGAGGTGGTGGCGGCATGGTGATAATTGATAATGGTAGGCGGTGGCGGCAGTTAATAATGAATATGTGATAGCATCTTAATGAAATTAAGTCTCTGTTATAGATCTTAATCATACAGACCTATTCAGACCCATTAAGTGGTTGTAAAGTAAAAAAAATAAACACACTTAATAATTAAGATGTGTATAATTAAGATTCATACTTTAAAACAAACACACTTAATATTTAAGATCTGAATGATTAAGATTCAGACCTCCATTACGTGCAAACAAATGAGGCCTAAGGCCTTTCTCCGGCAGAAACGGCAGAAGGGTTTCTTTAACTTGGAATGGTAGTTGATGCACTCACGCACTTTGGAAAATTCAGGTACACGTGCAAATAGCTTTTACTCGTCTGTTCATTACATCATGCTTCATGTGAAATAGTATTGCATTGTTTGAGGCAGTTGATGTGAGTTTTGATTGGTCTTTTTTCTTGGAGGACTAGGTTCCTCTTGTGTGTGCTGCATTTTGGGGGTGTGTTATTTTCCAGCTTATGTGATACCTAGAATCACCAAGTTTGTGCTATTGTACTGTTATTTACTTGTGATCATTTTCCTGTTATTTGGTTGTGTTCCGTCATTTGTCTTTTCCTGGTTTTGGTTCGTTTATCCTTTCACTTTAGGTTTGATGTTGATCAGAAGTCCTTTTATATTGCTTAGAAAGTTGTATGTTCCCGTAATGATAAGTGTGAGATTAGAGGCAGTCCGGTGCACAACATCCCGCATTTACGCAGGGTCCGGGAAGGGCTTCATTCAAGGGGTATGATGTAGGCAGCCTACCCTGATGCATAGGTAGCTAATTCCACGGCTTGTTTTCGTGACTTAAAGGTCACACGAAGAAAAAACTCAGTTTGATTTCTGGTGTAAATTCTGCATTGTCAATTCATATTTTATGCAACATATTTTTTAGCGCTGGATACTATGTAGAATAAAAATTTGATACCAACTGTTTCGCGGCGCCTATTTGAGATATGTTTTGGAAGGGCGGCGTAAGACAAAGTAACCGATTTCCATGTCTTTACTTGAAGGGCCTTCCCGCACGCTAGACTAGACTATCACTCTTTAAGTGTCGCGCAGAAGAGCCGATGTCAAGATCACAATTTACAACCAGAGATTTGCTTGCTTTAACAGTAGTGGCGAAGTCACATGATCACAGTTGACCACCCTTCGTCGAAATATTGCACTGTATATATAAGTAAAATATTACGTTTAGAAGTATATAACACATTGAACACCCTTTATCGGGATATTTTTCACTTCTTTCAAATTTGAATACCTTTAAAAAAAATTCTAGCTACGCCATTGGGTAACTGAGAACAATAATTACAAAAAAGCCAACCTGATGCTGGGGTTTACTAGCCTGGATAAGTAAGACTATCTAAAGAAAAGAAAGCCATACTATAATAAATTAATGTACTTACGCAAGGGTAAAAGTAAAATGAAGTAAAGAATCCGGTTGGACCCAATCAACGAATAAGAATGATTAGTCGTTACTCTTTGATTACTTTATAGATATATTTCAATAAACATTCAGGTACTAAAAGCTTATAGCCTGTTTGGCTTTTTTTTTTTTTTTTGTCAAAAATATTTTTTTAGTAAAAAATACTTTTTCACCAAAATTAAGGTGTTTGGCCAAGCTTTTAGAAGGAAAAAATATACTTTTGAGTAGAAATAGACGCAGAAGCAGTTTTGGAGAAGCAAGAAAAAATAGTTTTTCCCTAGAAAAAAATACACTTAGAAGCACTTTTTAAAAGTTTGGCAAAATGCTAATTGTTGCTCAAACGTGCTTTTCAAATTAGTTAGCCAAACACAAATTACTTCTCACCAAAAGTATTTTTAAAAGAAAAGCTTCTCAAAATAAGTTAATTTTTCCAACTTGACCAAACATACTGATCACACTTATAAGTTATTTTTTCCTTTTTCAGTGCACTAACTCTTACTTAATGTAGACACTTTAAGAACTAATTTAAAATAAATATTCAAAAAAATAATCGAGATATGCAAAAGTTGATTAAAAATAATGGCTTTTAAGGAAACATTTCAAATATGATATATACTTACCCTCAGAGGTGGAACCATGATTTGAAATTTATGCGTTCTAAATTTGTTACAGAACCTATAGGTCGTGCATTCATAATTAAATATTTACAGATATTTTATGAATTTTCTAACACAAATATAATGTTTAAGTAAAAGTGATTTAGTTCGGCGGAACCCGCAATTAATAGGTTAGCTCCGCCGTAACTTACCCTAACCGGATGTGTACACCAAACTGTATTAACTTATCATTTAATAAGGAGAAAATATATATATTAATTAACGAGTAAAGACGTCTATATGCCAATATATATATTGATTTGACATCAACACTGAGTGCAAATAAATTTTTAACCTCAAATAAGAAAGGGATTGTTACACAAATATACGGTCAGATTCAATGTTTACTTTTTTAGTCGATATACATACATTATACATTGATTATACGTAGTTATACATATATTATACATGAATGATATATATTATATATTCGTCGGTTATTTATAATTTAAGAAATTAGGTAGGCGGCTATATGAGTTAATTCTTCATGATTTTTACACAATTAGCCAACCAGAATCATTGTTTACTTTTTTAGCCGGTATACATATATTATACATTGATTATACATAATTATATATATATATTATATATTCATCGACTATTTATAGTTTAAGATATTAGGTGAGCGGCTATATGGGTTAACTCTTCTTAAAAAAAAAGAAGAGAAATACGTGATTCAGATCTAATGAGAAAGCAACATAGATACGAAGTCGTAACTACAAAACAACGAATCTGATTCATTCAATCAAAGCCCAACAAACTTCAGTTAAGATTTGACCCAATCAAAGCCCAAACTCTCTCTTCCCACGCTCCCCTTTAGCGCGTGGATCGCGTGTGCATTAACAATACTTTCCAAATCAGTTACCTCAAAATAAAAGCTCAACTCAGTTACTGATCACAAACTCCATTCTTTCCTTTCTTCATTCTCTACATTTCACTCTTCAAAAAATAGTGCATTATATATATATATATATATATATATATATATAATTATTTATTTATTTATTTTTATTTATTTATTTATTTTAACGTTTAAATCTGAATTTTGTTTGAAGATGAATTCTCAGATTTGTAGATCTGCTTCACGAGCTACTCAATTTCTGTTTTCTGCTTATTCTAGGCAGAGTTCTCGTGCCTTTTCTGGTAATTTTTTTTGCTCCTTTTCTATTTAATTTCAATTTATTCCTTCCTTATTTCCTCGCTTATAGCTCCTTCTATAAATGTATATCAAAAATTGGATGTATCTTATATGCACTGATTGTGTATTTTTTTTTTTTGCACTATGAGAGTATGTGTTAGGACCGAAAAAAGTGAGGTGTCATAGAGAGACAAACATATAACTTGATTCGGTCAATTGACTTACGTCTACGGGCGGAGATGAACAATCCAGTATATAAAAAAGAGTATAAAATATCGAGAGAACAACCTCACGAAGAGGCAAACACAAGTGTCACACTAACACTTGTCCCATAAAATTCTCCCCCTAAACACGACTCTCAAACCCCTCATGGTTACATTGTGGATGCTACTGAATGAGAAGAAATGATCCTCAATTTATACAACTCCAAACTTTTTCCTACAAGAAAAAAAGAACTAGCCGAACATGGAAGAATTATAATTTCTTTCTATAAAAAAGGAAAGGCCAATTATGGTAAATATGTTGTCCTTTTCTTCAACAGATAAAATCAAATATGGTAAGAAAATCAGGACAACACATAACTGTATGAAAGGAGCCTTGGAGCAACCATAAAGTTATTTCCGTCTGACTTATAGGTCACGAGTTTGAGCCATGTAATCAGCCGCTAATGCAGTGTAGGCTTCTTGAATCACACCCACTTGGGATGCGGTCCTTCCCCGGACTATGAGTCTATGAGTAAATTTTAACATATGATAACAAGTCATGTTATCATTTTTACCGGATTATCAGTTAATGCTTATTAAGATATTTAGCTGTAATTACCTTATAATTGACCTGTTCATGAATGAATTATCTTTTAAAATGTCAGTGCACAGAACTTAAAACTCTAAAAATTTATAAATGTGTGTGTGTGTTACACATATTGATATCAATTCCTCGTGCATATTCGACCTCGGTCTATATACACGTGTGCCCATATATGTATATGTGTGTGTGTGAAGTTGTGTATTGATTTGAAATCCTAGATGTTCCTATGGCTACCTTTAGCGCCGCGATGAGTTTGATATGCGGGCGGGGAAGCATTGAGCTTTCCAATCATGATATTTATAGTTTTTGAGCTTTTAGGTTGATACTCGTCTTATATCTGTATTATAATTCATTTATTTGCAATTTGGCATATCTATGGTTTGAACAACCCGCATCCTGCACTCTACCTCCGCCCCTTGATTGTGTGAATATGACTTGTCCTATTTGCAGGGGGGCGAGCAGCGGCTGCAGCAGCTACAATTTCTTTGAGAGGAGTTGTGCCTTCTTTAGCTTTATATGGCAGGACTGACTCTGGAAATTCATCTAGAGTTTGGATTTCGGGAATCCTCGCCCTTCCTGCAGCAGGTACGTTTGTTTACCTCGAAATAGAAGTAACAATTAAACTTGTATTATGGTTTTAAGGATACATGATTTGATTCAATACCAATTGATAAATGACGAATTAAATAAATGAATTGAACGGTAAAAATAAATCAAACCAGTGTTATAGCAATATGTCGACCTCGATTAGGAACAGGATCGAGGTTAGATGTTAAGAACAATAGTAAAACGTAAGCAAGCAAAGAGCAGTGTATTATTATATCTCGGTGAATGTATATGTCTTACAAATGAATGAGGTTCCTCTTTGTATAGTAGAGGAATCCTAAATAAGGTACTCCACTAATTTCGGAAATAAAATCCATGATTGATGTCAATAACCGTTAATAATTCAATTACTTCCGAGATTTCCACTGAGATCCATGATCGTTCACTTATATCTCGCTATTCTATTGCCCGATGTTGGTCATGCCCGACCTCGATCCTTCAGTCTTTGTGTCTTCGAGCTCAAGCTCGCTTCATTTTGAGCTTATTCTAGAGGCAGTCACTCGAGCCCATAAAATCAGACATACTCGATTTTAACCTTATACAAGGTTTCTTATTACTTATCTAAGTTAAATTAATGTTGTTGCTCAAGTTTGTGTCATTTTGAAAATGCAACTTCACTAAAATTTTGAAATTTCTGTATGATAATCTGATGTCATTTGTTTTGTTTCTCTCTTTATTATATAGCTTACATGATCCAGGAGCAAGAAGCACATGCTGCTGAGGTACACTATCTTTAACTAATTTCCCCTTGATTGAGATGTTAGATGTTATATCTTGCATTTGTCATCATTTTCATTTTTTGTCACAACTAACATCACGCGATATTTTTCGTACAAGATGGAGCGTACCTTCATCGCGATCAAGCCAGATGGAGTACAAAGGGGCTTGGTATGTTAAGTAGTGTTAAAATGCTGCATCCTTCGTTCTCGGTTAAGTGGTTGGAACAGTATTTTGCACTTCTCATGTTTTTTATGGAGTCGAATTGGATTAGTAAGGTTTTGTTCTGTTGCAGATATCAGAAATCATATCGCGCTTTGAGCGCAAAGGTTTCAAGTTGGTTGCGATCAAAATTGTGGTTCCATCTAAGGATTTTGCCGGAAAGCACTATCATGACCTTAAGGAGAGACCATTCTTTAACGGCCTATGTGATTTCCTCAGCTCCGGCCCTGTTGTAGCAATGGTTAGAGAAATTTAGCCAAGTCTAGTTTTACTTGTTGTAGCCTTGTTGTGTCTTTGAGCCGAGAGTCTCCCGGAAACAATCTCTCTACCCTTAGGGGTAGGGTAAGGTCTGCGTACACTCTACCATCTCCAGACCCCACTAGTGGGATTATTATTGAATAGTTGTTGTTGTTGTAATTTACTTGTTTGACAAAATGATTCACTTTAAGTAATTCCATAATCAATCTCTAGGTATGGGAAGGCGAGGGAGTAATTAAATATGGACGGAAGCTTATTGGAGCGACAGATCCGCAGAAATCAGAACCTGGAACAATCAGAGGTGACTTAGCTGTAGTAGTTGGAAGGTACCAAAACTTCTTGCCTTAATTCTATAGTTAGTCTTCTTTAGCCTTAGAGCAACAGTAAAATTGTCTCGGGGTGATATATTCGTCAAGGGTTCGAATCGTGGAATCAGCCATTGATACTTGCAATACAATCAGGGGCGTACGCAGCACCTTTTGTAAGCGGTGTCGAAATTTAAAGTGATGAAAAAATTACTACAATAAATATGGGATATAAGAAATAGAGATGGGCAACACCACTAAATCATGTCACTTAGAAATTACAAGTTATAGAGGATGAGAACTTTTTCGTAGTTACGGTTCACGAAAGAGGACACAGTTCTATTTTTTTTTAAAACAAAAGAGGCTTCAAAGAAAAAAAATACAAAGGAAACGCGAACGAAGTATTTGAACCGCAGACATCAACATTGCAAGAGAGGCGCTATACCATCAGACCAGACACTATATTTTGTTCAGCAGTATCGTATAATTTATATCGATACCTTTTGCATAATATTTATATGTGTAATATCTAAAGTTTTCCGGGGAAGCGGTGTCGGATGACACCACTTGGGCTAGGGTGCATCCGCCCCTGCCTACACCATACCCTTGGGCGCGTCCCTTCCTGGGACCTAGCTGTAGTAGTTGGAAGGTACCAAAACTTCTTGCCTTAATTCTATAGTTAGTCTTCTTTAGCCTTAGAGCAACAGTAAAGTTGTCTCGGGGTGACATATACGTCAAGGGTTCGAATCGTGGAATCAGCCACTGATGTAGGCTGCCTACAACATATTCTCTTGGAATCCTCGGACCCTGTGTAAACGCGAGATCCTTCGTGCATCGGGTTACCCTTTTTGGTCTTCTTGTGCTGTTACATATTGCCGTTAACACGAGTTGTTGTACAGGAATATCATCCATGGAAGCGACGGACCCGAGACAGCCAAGGATGAGATCAAACTATGGTTCAAACCAGAAGAGTTGGTTAAATACACAAGCAATGAAGAGAAGTGGATATATGGTGTGAACTGAGAAAATAATCTTTTCTCTTAATTTAAACTGCGATTAACTCAACATGAAGACTCTGAACGCAAGAAATTACAAAAAAAAAATTATAGTTATATTGAATAAGTTTGTTAGAAATTGATATTCATAAAAATTAAAACAAAAGAAATATATTAGAAATTGGTTTGTCGAGGAACATTTATGTTATTATGGTGATGTCAACGTTTGAATCTTTTGAGTTTGAGTTTTGGTTCGACTGCACCCATAATTAAAGCGCTAGGTCTGTCCCTTATATAAGAAATTGTGTTTTTTACATATTAATCTTTCAACTAATCTAAGATATAAGATTAATATCAACTGCAAGAAAATAACATTAAGCAAGAAATATTATATACGGAACATAATATATATCAAGTCTTATAAAATCGCACAAACATTATGATATATTTAATAAACAACTTTCTTGAATTCTTAAATTTTTTTAAAAATTTCGTACTCAATAAATTATACCATATAAATTGAGACGGATAGAGTAAATTGCTAATAATATGTCTGATGTTGTGTAAGGAACCCAATACTAAACACACTCAATTCCACGCCCAACAGATTAACAAGTGTATTTCACTACGATAAAAAGAGAATTACAAAGAGAAACTAAACAGTGCAAGGAAATTGCTAAGAACAAACATAGTAGAAGAAGGGGGTGAGGAGTATAGAGAGAATTGGGGATGAGGAAACGTAGACTCTGCCCAAGCAGTTGACATAATTCGCATACCCCTTCGTTCTACCCGTTAGTCCTTTTTAAATAGTTGCTAATTGGGCTTGGATCCCAACTCAATCTTTGTAAAGGTCTTTTGGTCTTATTTCTCGACCCAATAGCTGTTTGTTTGCAGGTATCCACATTGGGCTGAGACTGGTTCATAACAATACTGTCGTCCTCGATAAGAACCTTGTCCTCAAGGTTCGACTCGAGAATAGTGTTAGTAGAGTGCCCCTCGCCAAGCGCAGCCAAGCCCAACTGTGTTATGGTGAGTAGTATGTTCAGCAGTTCCATGATAGTCACTGCCTTGCAAAACACATATCCTTGTGACAAAGAGCAACAACATATCATCTCGAGAAACTTCGTGAAATGCTCGAGTGTAGTAGCAACTTCACAAAGTAGAAAACCAAGGCACCCAGGAAATAAAAGAATTCTCTTGACAAAGACCATAAAGCTCCAACAAGAAGTTTTTGCATATTGTCTTGGTCCTTTTTCCTTACTCCATAACTTGGAGCAATATGCAAGCTGGAAAAGCAACTTTTTCAATGAACCTTCAACTGCAAATTTATCCATAACCCTTAAGCATATGCTGTCATAAACTCTTAAAACTCCGCAAATTATAGACAGCTTGAATTCTAGAAGACTCTTGCTCAAGTTTCTCACACCTCGCAGCGGCAAACCTCCTGAAACACCCTTGTAGATGTAATTTGACCAAAGCAATGTGTCCTTTAGCATTTTCAACATAGTAAACCAGCTAAGAAATGCTCTATAATTCATAGGTACGTCATATTCTAAGGCACTAAAGTATGAATCCATCACTTGCCCTACGTTGGCTAGCATACTCTTCGCTGCCATAGCTCGTGAAGCACACAAAGCATGAGATTTGATGACATATACTCTTTGACAGTAAGACTCATGAACTTGGTTGCAGATCACACAAGCCTCTAAAAAGTACTCGGGCATATGTGAAGCATCCAAACAACATGCTCCATTTTATCAACATAATGGGCAGCAACTAAAGAAACCTTCCTCGAACTCTTTATCCAACCCAATAAATTGACACGTCCAAGAAAAAAAAATAGAACGTTACAGTCCTTATAAGCACATATTTCACATTGTCTCGCTGGTGCATTGAATTGCTCCATAAGTTGAGTAGTAACACCCTAAAAAAGACACGTCACTGAATTCTCCATAGGCCCCCCTAGTAACTTGTAAGATGCACAAGAAGTTTTAAAAGTACCATAACTTTCGATACCCATGTCAACTCCACCTACACACCCGTAATCATAAAAATTTGCAATTAAACCTCTACTTCTTTTAAAAACTCCTTCCAACATTTCTACTGCATCTGATGCAATATGTAAATCTTCTTTCGCAATAAACGCACAACCTAAATTATTTTGCTCAGTGTCGAGCCAATTGTCTAGATAAATACAAAATGGAATAATCCATAATACGACATCAGACTCCAAATGATAATATGTGCATGCCCCTATATGACAACAATGATAAGTCTCAAATCTATGGCAATCATCCAAAGTGATACTGCCTTGCAGAGAAAGTACTTGACCAATACAAAACTTCTCATGTAGAAGTGCAAATCGTACTTTCAGACTGCCCTCCTCTGCAGATTTTCCATCTTCAAAAGTAGATTCCACTGTATTGGGTGCGGCATAATCAAGATAAGGTCCAGGATCAAAGACAATATACTGCTTGGAATAATCTTCAGCAAATTCCCGGAGCATTCCCAGTATTTTCTTCTCCCTAGCATGTTTTCTTGATTTAGATAACCAGAATTCAGAAAGATTGCGATCTTGTCGCATGCCAACCCAATCATAGTTGTGTATACTAAATTCAAGGGAAATAAACACTCTATTTTGTTTACCCACAAGAATTACTTCAAGGGAATTACGCAAATATGGAATTATGCAAAGACATAAGGCACCATCAAATGGATATTCAAGTTCAGTAGTTCTCATACTTGCATTCAACATCATCTTTTCGTGGATATAAAACATGGCCATGTCACAGGGAATAGATAATGTAGAATTAATCCCTAATGGAGGCCTCCTTGTAATTGCAGCAACACCCTGTAGAGGTTCATCTTTAATGTTAACAGTTTCGTTTATCCATAGTGCCACTGTGATAGTTAAAGCTTGGTATAACTCACTTAGCTCAAGATCCCTTCCACTTGAAAAAGACCTCAGCTGATCAATTAGGTATTACTCCTCAATTTTAGTAGTAGCATCATCAAAAGAACATACACATAAATTTGCTATAAACTCTCCCCATAGCTTGTATATTGCACAAGAATTGATAACACTATCACTGTGTTCAACACCCATTTCAACTTTACCTGAAGCAACCCTAAATTCATGTCCAGTGTCAAACCACTTGTCCACATAACTACAAATTGGTAAGCTAGTATCGCTTGCATAAGTGTTATGCTCTGAATATATATGATAGCTCTTTCTTCGTTTTGTAGTCAATAACAGAGAATCATGTTGTCCAGTAGCAACCCAGTAGCCAAAATCATAGTGAAGCCACAATATATTTTGAGAAGCCCCAATAAATGGATATGTTGTTCCAGCAAATCTCCCAATAGCATTTGACACGACAGGTCCTTGACTAGCAAAAGGAATCCGATAACCTGTTTTATCTCTCTAGAGGAGAATTTTCAAACTCCCGGGCTACATTGTTTCGCACATTTCCCTCTTCCTCATGTTTCGATACCAACGATGGAGTTACATGATGACCGTAACCAACTGAAACCACTAAGGAAGTAATGGGAACAAAGTCCAAAGAAATACCGATAGTATTGTCGAATGTTGCAGCAGTCACCTCAGTTTGCAAGATATCACAGCTAGGTTGGAGTAAGCTATCACTATCGTGAAAATTATCATTGATCACCTTGTCAATGGTCGTAGTTGAATTTTTCCATACGAATCAGAGGATCGAGAATGCTTGGGCTAGTTGTTGTAATGGAAAAGTTGTCATCCACTGATTGTCCAGTTTCAAAAGTGGATAATGATTCAGATTTGTTCCTATGAGAGCTTCCATCAAACACATGGACCTCCTCTGATTTTGCAATATTCAAAGTCGATGTCGTTGTATCACTAATGAGTTTAGCATCTGATTGCTCAGTATCAAACACCTTGGAACAACATCCATTTGTCAAACACCTGGGCTTCGATCTTTGTGGAATATTCCCTGGTTGCAGCCAAGTGACTTTTGGGCGACACGAGACGTGTCTACGGAAGTGAATCAATACTTTCGTAAAATGTTCCAATCCGCCAATTGCTTGTTCCGGAAAAGCCATTGGTACCACTGCAAAGCTTCTCCATCGAGATAGGATGAGGCAAGAAGTAACTTGTTATTTTCTGAAATTTCGTAGAATTTAAAGTATCGTTCAGCCTGAGAAATCCATAATTATGGATTCTCGCCACAGAATCGTCGAAATTCCGGCCAAGTAGGCTTACTCGTTTCAATGTTTTCCCACCAACTCATGTAACAATGAACGAATTTCAGCAATCACGACCTTAATTGAATCTTCGTTAGTTTGACATATTTGGTCCTCCATTGAAGACCTCTGGATGAAAGCACCAATGTAAGGAACCCAATAATAAACACACTCAATTCCACGCCCAACAGATTAATAAGTGTATTTCACTACGATAAAAAGAGAATTGCAAAGAGAAACTAAACAGTGCAAGAAAATTACTAAGAACAAACATAGTAGAAGAAGGGGGTGAAGAGTACAGAGAGAATTGGGGATGAGGAAACGTAGACTCTGCCCAAGCAGTTGACATAATTCGCATATCCCTTCGTTCTACTCGTTAGTCCTTTTTTAAATAGGGGAAACTTTTTTTTTTATACCATATAGGAAACTTTACCAAATATGTTCATAGTTTGCATATTACCCGCCATGCTAATAGTATTTTTACAAAATATAGAAAATTCATTAAATAAAGAATCATTGTAGTTGTAGGCTTCCTTATTTAGGCGCGCTAAAATTGGGGAATTAAATATTCTTCCAGATATTTACAACGCAAATCACGCATTAATAATTATCGGTTGTTTCGATGCAAAATTTAGCGACTATGTTTTTGCGATACACTGTGTTTCAACATTTTTTCTTATTTCACAAATCAAAAACGACTAAATCTTCTACAATTCTTCTGCAACAAATGCAATTATGTCCAAAATCCCAATTATGCTACAACTAAATGGGAATTGGGATAGCTATGGGAGATTTAGAGAATTTCAGGTCGATGGCATTGTAGTCGATGAGGATGCGAGTTATAATATATTAATTTCTACAATATCAGAGCAATTAATGATCTATACATCCGAAAAAATTATAGAAATCAAATACAATGTCAACGAGCATTGTCCTCCAATGGAAATTAGGAACGATATGGGTGTTCGTGTATACACGGAGAGGAAAAAAGAAAACAAAAACTTAGGATCATATCCGCTATGTATAATTGTTCGCGATTTCAATATGGAATTGAGTATCACCAATGAGAACACAGTTGTGGGTTTGTGTTGTTACATTTTCTACCAAATTCTGGTTGTATATCAATGTCCTACACTTTATCTACATTTTATCTACAAATAAACTACATGGCAAAGTACACACACACACACACACACACACACACACATATATATATATATATACAATATTGATTTTTACAATATCTACAAAACTTCTACATTTATTTACAATAAAACTACATATCCTTTGGAAAAATAATATGAAATACATAATTTCAATGTTTCTACAAATTATCTACAAAATGTTCATAACAGTATTTATCTTTATTTTTATGCAGGTTCGTCTGGAACACAAAAGTTACTTGATATGCCAACATCTCCCGTTATAGAGGAATATGAAAGTATAATAATTACATAAAGTACACCAAGTATTATTGAAGTAGGACGAGTATACCAAGACAAGCAAACAATTACAACTGCAACGAAGCACTATTCTGTCATGCACAAGTTCCAATTTAGGGTAAAAGAATCTAGTGCTAGAAGGTATGAACATATGAATGAGCAACAATCATTATTTTTTTTTATTTTTGTAGTTTATTTGTAATTTTTTACTTCTTCAATTTTTCCTTGTGATAATGTTTATCAATATTATACATGAATTGTAGTTATGTTGTATATAAATTTGTATGATGTGATCGTTTATGCTAAAACGGTCTTTTTTTTTACATCTACATTGATAACCGGTGTTTAAGTTGTATTTATTTTGTAGCTACTGGCTGATATGTGTTGGTGAAAACTGTACATGGCACTTCAAGGCAACTAGCATAAATGATTCTGCAATGTTCAATGTCAGAAATTTCAACAGCCAGCACACATGCTCTTTAATGGACAATACATTCATACAACACAAACCTACTGCCATGGTAGTTGGTAGCATGGTTATTCCAAAATATTCTGATCCTAAGACAATTTACACACCAAAAGACATACAAACTGACATGTTGTCTGAACACAGCGTGAACCTAACCTACATGCAAGCTTGGAGAGCAAAGGAAAAGGCTTTACAATTTTTGAGAGGTCATCCTGCTGACTCCTACAACAAATTACAAAGTTATTTTTATATTCTTGAGAAGACTTATCCGGGATCTGTAGTTAAATTGAAGAAGACCACATATGAATGCTTCTTATATGTATTTGTTGCCATTTGTACGTCAATCAGTGGTTGACAACATTATAGGCCAGTAGTAGTAGTAGTTGGGACCTTCTTAAAGTCAGCATACATGGGAATAATGCTAACAACTAGTACAATGGATGCAGCATGTAAAAATGTAAATATTTTGTAGATAAATTGTAGATATTTTGTAGGTTGTTTATATTATGTAGATAAGTTGTAGATATTTTGTAGATATATTGTAGTTTGTATGTATATGTCTTTCTCTGTATTTTCAAAGCTGCCAGTTAATTATTTTTTGACATATAATGTAGGCACAATATTACCATTGGCATATGTTGTTGTTGATTCAAAAAACGACGCATCGTGGAAGTGGTTTTTTGAGCAATTCAAACATGCATATGGTGAAAAACCAAATATGTGTGTTGTTTCAGATCAGAATGAGAGTATCATGAAGGAAACATTCATTGTTTATCCCCGCATGCCGCATTACTCTTGCATGTGGCATATTTAGACAAATATAAGGGCAAAGTTCAAGAAGATCATCTAAAGTTAAGCGAATTGTACTTTGCAACGGCACGATCATACACTCTTGATGAATTTATTGAAAGGATGTCAAAGATTGAAGAGATAGACCAGCGTGTTAAATCCAACTTATATGATATTGGCTATCATAGATGGTCACGAGTACATGCAACGGTGAACAGAACTTGGACTATGACATCAAACATTGCAGAGTCGTTGAATGTTGTAACAAAAGATGCAAGAGAGCTGCCGATAGTAGAACTATTAGAGTATATGAGGACTCTTCTTGAACGGTGGACTAATGAAAAGTTATTGAAAGCAAATGGTACCTTCGCATACCTTGGGTCAAAATTCAACAAAGAATTGGAGAACAACAGAACATTGTCGTAGAAGCTTAGGGTAAGATCTGTTTATTTGGTCCATAAAAATAAAATATTAAAATTCAATGTACCCAGTTGGTAGATATTTTGTAGATAATTTGTATTCTGATTGTAGATATTTTGTTTTCTGTTTATAATATAATTGTAGGTGAGGCTTCAACAGATCATATCCATATTGTGATAGATGATGTGAAACAGTACATTGTGTGTCTTGAAAACAAGATATGTAGCTGTGGGCAATTCCAGCTTGATGAACTTCCTTGTGCGCATGCTTTGGCTGCTTTAAGGCTCAGAAATGAGTCTTATGAAAACTATTGCTCGCCGTTTTACATAAGGGAGAGGCTATTGCGTACTTATGAAATACCAGTAAATCCCCTGCCTGATGAAAGCAAATAAAATGTGCCACAACATATATATGAAGAAGTAGTAAATCCACCTATAGGAGGGAAAAGGCAGCCAGGAAGACCTCAAAAAGAAAGCAAAACATATGATGAAATAAATTCAAAGAAGTACAAGGTTTCATATGGCAACTGCGGAGGAGAAGGGCATAACAAAAGATCTTGCAAGAATGCACCCAAAAAGAAATAAAATTTTATGTAGTTAACAGAATATTTTATACAAATTGTTGGTGAGTTCAGGATAACAGAATTTTATGTGTAATTGTTGAGGTTTTTTAAGATCATAATGTAGTTAGTTTGGATTTTTTTTTGTTAAATTCTTTTTTCTGTATTGAGATAATACTTTCATACAGTGATTTGTTTATGAATGGTTTCTATATATATATTATATATAATCTACCACTTTTTTTACTATCTCTAGCATCCTTTATATAGTTATTAATGTTTTTTTTGTAATTTATCTACAATACAACTACAAAAAAATTACATTAACTGAAATTGACAGAATAACTACATTATAAATCAGTACGAAAAGAGTTATATACTAAAATATTGTATATCAAGTACTTTTTACATTCAACAAATGAATATAAAAGAAACAAAACACATTGTTAAATATTTTCTACAAATTATCTACAAATTCAACTACAAAAAAAACTACAATAACTGAAGCTGACATAATAACTAGATTATAATTCAGCTAGAAAGAAGTTATATGCTAAAAATAATGTAGATCAGGTACTGTTTACATTCAACAAATTGAATGTAAAATCAACAAAATGTTTAGTTACTGATTTTTACACTTTATCTACAAAAAAACTACATATTTTTGAGTTGACAGAATAACTGTATAAAAATTCAGTTGGAAAGGATTTATATGCTAAAATAATGAAGATCAAGTACTGTAAACATTCAACAAGTGAATATAAAACCAACAGAATATTTCCATTTGAACTACTATACTGGATAAGAAAAAAAAAGGGTTACTATAATTGTAGCGCAAGTCTGCTACAATAAAACACAACAATATTGTTCAAAAACTTGTCTACCATCTTTCTTCTAAACTAGTATCAACTAAACAATTTTACTACATGTTTCATACAAAATATTACAACTACTTCTTCTTCCTCTGGACTCGCATTTTCTCATTCAAAGCTGGTGCACCTTTTCTCCTTGCCAATTTGCATGTCACCTCACTTTCACTAATTGCCCCATGCTCCTGCTTCTTTCTAGCATAGTCCCACAGTAGCGCTCCATAGCGTCTACGATGTTGGTCAATATCAGAAAGGTCTTCTGCCGAAATTGATAAGTCTCCAAGACTAACATACTTTGCAAAGGCAGCAACAAATACACCACAGTCGCTGCAAAGATAAAAAAATGTCAATATTTACCAAACGATTAGAGAAAAAAAGGGTTAAATGTATAGAAAGAAAGAAGATTTTTGTTACTACAATGATCCTTCTTTTTGCTGTGGTATCTCTTCGACGATCCACTGAATGTTAAGAGGGTCGGTAACAACTTTCTCAATGTATGCCTTTGTATTCTTGAAGTTGATGTCTTTACGCTTCTCATAAAAATCGGTGCATGGCAAATACAAAGGGATAATAACAGAAAACTTTTCGACACAAGATTCAACAATAGGGTGATTGCGTGAAGAGATCATGGAATCATACGCATAACGTTGTCTGTCTGCAATGTCAAAAACAACCAACACCCAGTGGAATTTTTCTACAATATTGACGGGCATGATGACATAATCAACTTCATCCCATACAACATTTGCGAGTAGTCTATACCCCGATATGTATTCTACTACAACGTCCTGGGGTTTGACAACAAAAAACTTCTTTTCTTGAGGAGAATTTTGGAACTTATCATAAATTTGTTCAATCCTAGTCTTGAACAAACAATCTGTTGTAGTAAACCTGGTCTTGTTGTGGGGGCCATACTTGCCTCTTTTCCTCAAGTAATACATTATAAGATCAATGTGCTGCAACAAAAACAGATTGTATTATTCTACAAGTTATCTTCAAATAATCTACACAGAACTACAAAATAACAACAATTACATTACAAACAGAAAATAAAGCATCTACAATCAGAATATAAATTATCTACAAATTATCTACAAAATATCTACAAAGTGGGTACATTGATTCTTACCTAGTCATTGAGGACTTGTCCGGGGTGTGCCAGGGAAAAGAACCACTCCTTCTTGTCAACCTTTTCCACTCCTAGATCTAACCATGGTTTAATGTGGTTGTCCTTTATAGAATACGGAGTCTTCTTCCTATATAAACAAATAGAAATTAAAATAAATTATTGAATGAAGTGGATATGTAAAAGATGAATACTGGAATCAAAGTGTCGAAATTGTGCAATCTAACCTCTTTGAACCTGTGTCGGTACCGTGGTATAACCACTTGCTGAATTGATCCAACAACTCTAGATCTACATCTTGACCAATAACACTAGTAAATGGGTGCTTGAGGTGAAAAATTTGAGGTCCAACTGAGGTGCTGCCACCAGAACTGTATAAAGGGAGAAATGGTGATCGGGCATGCTTTCCCGGATGCCTTGTTCTACCTTGATGCACAGGTGTTGTTTCATATTGTATAGGCTCGCCAAACTTAACCAACTGGGAGAAGTTATCAGGCAGCTCGAAATTATCAAGTGTAACCTCCTTCTTCTCACCTCCGGAGTCTTCTGAATCACCTACATTCACATACTTTGCCTCTTCACCTACATTGTCATCTTCCTCATTTTGCTGTTCTCTTTGAGCTACTACTGTCACTCCGTGAATTGGAGATTGTGCATGCATATCTTCCCTCTCTATAACACCATGTATATCTAGCTTAATATAATGGTAAAAATATTGAAACATAAAGCAAATATCTCTGAATACAATTTCATACCTGCATTCTTTTCATCAACTGCACCTTCAAAATGTGTATATAAATCAACACGTGCTGGATGATTTTCTTCACCAAGTGCACCTTCAACATGTTCTGTTTTTTTCATTAAAAATGTTAAATTATACTAGATAGTAGTGGCTTGACAGTTTAAGGAGATATGTAGGTGTGTTATAAGATCTACATAAATCTGTAGAGCTATGTCAATATGCTGTAGTTAATTGTATATATTTTGTATATATAATGTAAATATATTGTAGATATTTTGTAGATAAATTGTAGATTTTTTGTTGATAATTATAGATAAAGCGGAGTTATTTTGTAGATACCTGTTTTGCTGGTGCTAACCTGCACTGGTTCTCCACTAGTGAACTGAAATTGCTGATTGTTCTTGTCTTTTGGTTGGTCAGTACTTTTGGTTGAACTCCCAGCAAACTGAAAGTTTTATATTAGTTAGGATATATATCTTAGAGGTGACATAAATAGTTTTGTTATATGAATAAAATTAAAATTTTACCTTTGCATCAACTTGATCATTTCGACTGTTTATCACCTGCAAAACAGTCTTGACTGACTCATTTATTAGCACTCGAAGGCTACCTAGTTCTTCAAAGACATCTTTCCTAAAATCTGCAAGTTTTTCATCGACCTACATATTAAAAAAAATACATAGTTAACTTTAGAATATGTCTTAACATACATTAAAGAACAGATGCACTATTATGTATACATCATAATGCTGTTTAGGAATACATGTTACCTTCTCAAGACCTCTTTTTAGTTTTTTAATCTTTTGAAGAATAGACTCCTTGTCCTCTTTTCCAATTGATTCTTTGGGTTCCAATGGAGGAGCATCAACTTTGGGATCCTCAGAAATATGTTCAACCTCTTCAATTATGTACTCAACTTTATCAGGCAAAGACATCACTGAAAGCTCTTCAGGTGATTCATTTATGTTGGTGAACTGAATGAGAAAAAAACAAATTAGCTTGATTAAGGCAGAATATGTAGACAAATTGTAGATATTTGTAGGTAAAATGTATAATCATAAATAAAAACCATTTACCTTGATCCATTCATGCTTGATTATTCTATCCTCAATTGCAGCTAACCAAATCTTACCCTTACCAGCTGACCAATTAAGTATGCGAGGGATTGAATTAGCAATCCTTGTAGCTATATCAGTATTGACGGTAGAGAAACACTCATACAACCATACTTACATGGCTAGTGGGAATCCTCGAATGAGATAAGAATGAACGAAAGGATTTAGCATGTGCCTAACTGATTCAATCAACTGTCTGTAAGACTGAATACCCCGTGGGTATGTCTCGTACTGACCGGATTCCACCAAATAAAACCTAAAATGATCTACCAACCCAGTATGGTCTTTCTCTGAAGGACAAATGAAGAATTCTATGAGATATAGAATACATAACTTTACTGCATCCTCATCATTTACCCAACTTTTGTTGGTTACAATCTTTTGTAGGTATGACTTCTCCACTTTTACCTTGTTTGGAAAGTAACTGCTCATTATCTTACTGACATAATTCGTAGTGTAACCAAAGTCAGTCACCTCGGTATGACATCTAAGACCAGTTATTAATGCAAACTCTCTCAATCCAAAATTTAACCTCTCACCCTTTAACTCAATTGAAAAATAGGAAGCATCGGATGAACTCAATTCATACTTCATAAGAAGATGAATAACTTGATTTTGCATGCATAAATTGGGAAATGACAGTAAAAACCAAAGCATGTCTTCTCTAATAGCTTCAAACCATTTGGAGACAAAAGCTCTTTAATTTGGTTAGGAATGCTAGGATCACATAATATCTGGAATCTAAGCACCCCATAATCAACATTATGGGGTGCAAAAAAATGTCCATTCTGCACAAAATATAAATAATCTCACATTAATACAGTGCTTAAAAAATATAGATAAATAACTACAAAAATCTATAGAATATATACAATTTTAAACATATCAATAAAGCTACAATTAATCTTCAAAATGAAGACAAATAATCTCACATTAATACATTGCTTAAAAAACATAGATACATTTGCAATTTTTATACAAAATAACTACAAAAAATCTACAAAATATCCACAATTTTAAACAGATCAATAAAACTATAGTTAATCTTCAAAATGAAGACAAATAATCTACAAAGCAGAAAAAACCCAGATTATGTAGATCTTTAACAACTAAAACAAATGAAATAACTAGTGAGGAAATTACTAAATTCTTACCTTCACCAATGACTATTTTCGAACATTTTTAGGAGATTTAACAGTAGGGGATTTTTTGAATTTTTCTTATTTTTGGGAGTTTTTGAACTGGGAGACACTTTAGCTTTCTTTCCAGGTTTAATGATAGGCACCTCTTCTACAAAATCATCAAACACTATCTTTTTTTCTTTCCTTTTCGCTTGTTTGATTGGCCTCGAAGATTCTCCAGCATCGAAATCATGTTTTTGTTTAGTTCTAGCTTTAGCCCTGATTTGACGCGGAGAAAGACTATGCTTCTTATCTACACTTGCACGAGCAGATTTCCCATGCTTTTTCGGTGACTGTGGTGATAATACACCCAAATCGAAAGAAGGCATATCAGCTTCTCTAGCTTTTTTAGGGTTGTGCTTTGAAGGTTTGTTCTTCTTCATTGAGAAAATTTGAAGCTGAAGGTAAATGGGTGTATGCACTTTGAAGAATTGACTTCAATTTTGACTGGTTGTAGAAGAAAAAACTTGAAATTGAACGTTAATGGTGGGGGTTACATGTTTCTCTGGTTTTAGCAGAGGAAATAATGAGAAAGAAACGTGGGTGTGAGGTGATACGTGGGTGAGGGTGTGGGTTTGGGAGAGAGAAACGTGTGTGTGTGGGG